>SZWC01003667.1:44875-56650 GCA_023375785.1 Penium margaritaceum | reverse complement strand
CCCCCCCCCCCCCCCCCCCCCCACCCCTCCCCCTTCCACACACATCCTGACCACCTTTCTCCCCACGCCCTCGGAGTCCTTCGCAGCAACGCGTGCAGCCCACAGGAGGGCCCCATGGCGTCCTACGACCTCCTTCTCGCCGTCGACGCCCGCGAGGGGAGGAGCAGCAGCAGCAGCAGGCGGAAGAGAGGTTGGCGGCAGCGGCGACTGCAGCAGAAGCAGCATCCGCCGTCCATGGGTGGCGAAGCGCAGTGCGAGCTGCCAACCTACTCGGAACCGGAAGTGGGCCTGGACCTGGAGGTGGTCTGGGCGTCCTTCGTCCCCGCGGAGTGGCAAGGTGGGGGCCAGGGGTGGGTCGCCAGGGGAGGCGGAGACGAGGAATCTTTGGGCCAAGTGGGTAGAGGAATTGGAGGAGGAGATGGGGGCGGAGACGGAGGACATGGGGCAAGTGTATGCGTCGAGGTCGGAGGCGGAGCGCGTGAGACGACCACAAGTGGAGCAGTCGGAGAGGGTCGTCTGAGTGCTGCGAGTATCGCCGCCCCCTCCCACTCCTCCTCCTTCCCCCCCTTGCCTTCGGCATCCTCCTCCTCGTCTTCTCCTCCTCTCGCCGCCTCCCCTGAGTTCGACACGGTCCCTCGTCCCTCTCCCCTCTCGGAACCCCTCCCTTCCCTCTCCGCCCTCAGGCAGAACCTGGGTCCTTCGAGCAAGGAGTTCATTCTCCTGCGCCACCACGACCTCCTCCTCCTCCCGTCTGCCCTCGACTCGCCGAAACCGTCCGCCGACAACCCACCCTCCTCTTGCTCCTCCCCGTCCTCCACCACTCGCGGCCCAGGCAAGTCGGCTGACGCGACGGCAGGAGCGGAAGCAGCAGCAGAAGCAACTGCAGAGGGAGCAGCAGCAGCAGCACCAGCGGAAGCAGCAGCGGAGGCGGCAGAGGTGGTGGCATGCCTGCGCGCGAGCTTGAGCGGCTCGCACTACCTCCTCGCCTCCTGCAGGCCCAAGAGACCCAGCCCCAGCCTTAGCCCTCCGGCCGCCGCATCCCCACCACTCCTTCGCTCTCGGACCCACCGCGCACGCCGCTCCTCCTCCTCCTCCTCCTCCTCCTCCAAGCCGCCCACGAGTGCAGCCCTCGCAGCTGCTGCACCACCCACAGCAGCCGCGCCACTTGCTGCCGCAGCCGCGGTCTCTCGCCAGGGCGGCGACGATGGCCACCCAGCCGCCACAGCCGCGCCAGTGGTGGTGGGCGCTGGTGCGCACGGTGAGGCTGAGGCAGAAGAAGGGCGCAGGAGCATGGGGGGAGGGACAGCAGAGGCGGCTTCACCCACAGGCCTGCATACTGGTGGCTCCAGCGGCGGTCACAGGAGCTCTACAGAAGGCAGCGTAGACGGTGGGAGCGGCAGCATCAGCAGCAGCAGCAGCAGCAGGAAGGGTGCCTTGAGAGGCATTGCTTCAGCCGCGGCCGGCCTGCTGGCCTCGTTGGCGTCGCAGCGGAGGCGACGCCAACTGTCGTCCTTCCGCACGGCTTCGGTGCAGGAGGAGGACGGGGCGTCCACTTGCGAAGGAGTGTCTGCAGCCAGGGTGAAAACAGCAACAGCAGCAGCGGCGGAGGCAGCGGCAACAGCAACAGCAACAAAGTCAGAACAGCCTCAGAGCTTCGTGGGTGTCCCTGAGCTTGCTTTGCGTTTCCGCCGCGTCGCAGCACCCATGGCAACTATTGCGGCGGCGGCAGCAGCAGCAGCAGCAGCAGCTGCGGAGCAAGCAGAGAATCCTGCAGCACTCTCGCTGTCATCCTCCCTGGCAGGCACTGGCACTCAGACACCCTCCCCCTGTGGAAAAGCGGTGGAAGAGGGGATGAACCTGGACTGGACCAGAAGCAGCCGCGCCGGTTGGGAAATGGATTGCATCCCTCTCTCCTCCGCCAGCTGCCCGCAGAGAACCAGCAGCGGCCGCGACAGTGGTGGCAACGGCGGCGACGGCAGCTGCAGCAGCAGGTACTTGTCGTCCTCGGGGAGCACACCGGTTGGCGTGTCCGCCGAGCCGTCCCCGTCGGCGTCAGCCTGCCCCTCGCCCTGCTCCACCACCCCTCTCCCGACGCCGCAGGGGTCGGGGGAGCTCTCCGCTCGCCGCGCACAACCCACCGGCTGCTCCAGCGGCGGCGGCGGGGGGGGTTCTCCCGGCCGCGTGGGCGATGAAGATGGAGCGACGGGGCGAGGCGCGCCGGCGAGGGGGACGACGACGCCCACAGGGACAGCAGACGGAGGCGAGGCAGGGGATGGTGACCCTATGTCTCCTCCCCTTTCCCCGTCTCCCTCCACTGGCTCGGCATCCTCTTGTTCTTCGTCGACGTCCAACTCCTCGGCGTCGTCGAGAGTCGCCTGGATAGGACGGGCGGCAGAGACGCCGGGGGCGCACGTTTTGGCTGGTGGACATGCAGCACCGTCCTTCCCTGCCTGTCCCACAACAGCACCGGCAACAACAGCAGCGGCGGCTTCTCCTCTGGCACCAGGTGGGGCGGGAGGGGCTGCTCAGGCAGCAGCATGCACAGCAGCTGCGGAGCAGCACGCCCTGGGGTTTGTGGTGAATCACACGGAAACGGGGGAGCCCGTGCTCTGGATGGAGGGGAAGCCGCACGCGCTCGGGAGTAGCACCACTAGGTGTGTTGAGGCGTGCGCTTGCGCCTCGACGCGGCACAACCAGGCGAGGGGTAGTTTGTCTAGGCTCCTACCCTCCTCGATTTCCGTGGACATGCAAGGTCTCCACCGCCACATGGCGCAAGGCAGACGTAGAGGCGTGCGCCGCGAGGTGCTGGCGCTGCATGTGTGGTTTGACCCGGCTGAGATTTCTCCGGTGCGCGCGTTTGGGCTGTGCCTTGCCCGTTTGGATAGTGCGGTGGCAATGGGTGCCCCTACGCTCTAAATGAGGGAAAGGCACCGCCATGGAACTGCTATCGTAGGATGTACGTAGCTTTGACTTCCACAAGCAGTCAGTTTGCACTGTAATTACTAAGATAAGCTTTCTCATAGCAATACAGGTAAATTATTTTGTTTATCTTGCCATACATTGAATTCTTACACCCTCCTCCCCCACAGCAGTCACTTCTACCTTAGCTCATGCTTCCTATCATCTACCTCTTGCCCTGTCCCTCCTCTTGTCCCTTCCATTCAGGACTCGCATCATCCATGAGAAAACAGAGTCACCTTCCCCGTTCGTGTTTTTGTTGGCCAGTACATTGCATAGACTCGGACAGGAGAGACGACGTTGACTCTGAGTAGCAAGTGAGAAAGTGAGGAATGCTCCACACCCACACTCTGGCAAGTGTGTTGTTGCAAATGCGCAGGCGTACTTGTAAGGTGTCAGTTTTCCGGTTGAGGTGTTGAACTCACGTGAGAGAAAGGGGTGTCGTGTACGCATATGTCAAACAAGACTCATTCACTTCTCTTCCCTCACGCGTCCACGTGCACCTCAGCACTGTGGTTTGAATGGAACCAACGGGGACCAGAACGGTAGCGTGTGTGGAGTGTTAGAGTGAAAAAGGTGAGTGAGTGGGTGGCGGGTGGAGCTCGCTATCCGAGCCCACCCGTCGGCCGGTGACGTGGGGCTCACCGGTGCCCACTCGAAGTGCAAGGGGTAAACCCCCCTCGAGTTCCACAAATCCACAACAGCCCAAATCTGAAGTTTGGGTCTAAACTATGCTAGTCCACACTACCACCGTTTCACAAACAGGACAAAACCATGTCACAACTCCATCGAAGTTCAAACATGCACTGGTGCCAAAGTCGACCGTGTTTGACCAAGGTCCGTGCGCTCCAGGAGAGAAGACCAGCACGCGTGACGCCAGCTGGAGTGCAACCTGTGGCTGCTCGGCGGACTCGCGTTTGCTCCCCCAGGCTTCCGGAACCTCCGCCTCATCAGGAGTCTGCATGGCAAAGGACGTGAGCCGAGAGGTCACATTACGTACATAACATCACTCCCCCATGAGCACACGGCGAACAGGTCCACCCACGTAGCAACACTGACGCGAACGACAGCACAAGAGCAACGATGAAAAACGACCATGAATGCAGCTCAAAGGCAGAGTTCAGTCCACAGTACAGGCAGGGTGCAATCCCACAGAACGAGCAGCCGCTAGAAACTTCGTACGGCTAATGGCCTTTGTTAGAAAATCAGCACGCTGCGAGTCAGTGCCAACCCACACGACCTGAATCTCACCTCGATCCACCAAGTTCCGGACATAGTGGTATTCAACATTAATGTGCTTTGTGCGTGCATGGAACACACCGGAGTTTTCTGTGATGGCCTTAGCGCTCTGGTTGTCACACCGAAGCACCACGGGAGGCAAGGTCTGACCTAACTCACGTAGCAGACGTACCAACCACACACTCTCGGTCGCGCTAGCGCCCAGAGCCACGTACTCTGCTTCTGCAGTGCTGCGAGCGATGCAGCCCTGCTTGCCACTACGCCACGAGACGGCTGTTCCCCCGATGAGGAAAATGTAGCCGGTACGACTCTTGCCGTCCGGACTCCACGCCCAGTCACTGTCTGTGTACCCGTCAAGGACCACTGAGGCCTGCCCTCGGTAGTGAAGTCCCATGTGGGCAGTGGAGACGACGTATCGCACGCATCGGACTGCGGCCTCAAGGACCCGTCTGCGTGGCGCCTGTGAAAACTGTGCGAGCAGGTTGACTGTGAAGGCGATGTCTGGCCGTGTCGTCGTGGCCAGGTACATGAGTGAGCCAATGACTCGCAAGTACAGGGTCACATTGACCAGCTCTCCCAGCTTTGCTGGATCATCGACCTTCAGAGCGTCCTGTCCGTCTGGGGTGATCGGAGTGGACGCCGTGCGCACGTCGCTGAGAAGCTCGGCAAAACGCTCCCCCAGAGTGAGGGTGTATCGCTCCTGATGGATCAAGAGCATCCGACGAGTGCGATCACGAACAATCTGCATGCCTAGGAAGACTGCGGCCTCCCCCAGGTCTTTCATTTTGTACGTCGCTCGTAGCACGTCCTTGGCCGCCTCGACAGCCTTTAGGTCAGGCGAGGCTATCAAGAGGTCATCGACATAGACCAGGATGGCTGCAAAGGTCGCAGTGGACTGGGACAAGAAAAGCGATGGGTCCGCAGCACTCTGAACATAGCCCGCTCGTAGGAGCGTGCCGGTGATCTCCTTGTTCCAGCATCGAGGCGACTGCTTCAGGCCGTACAGCGCTTTCCGCAGCCGGTACACGCGGCCGCTGCCATCCTCGAACCCTGGTGGCTGGACCATGTAGATCTCTTCTTCTAGCTCACCATGTAGGAACGCGTTGTTGACGTCCATCTGGTGGAGTTCCCAGTCATGCTGAGCCACCTGGGACAGCAGGCCCAAGGCCGTGGTCGTGCGTCCNGTGAAGTCAATCCCCTCCACCTGAGAGAATCCTTTCGCAGTCAGTCGTGCTTTGTAGCGATCAACTGTGTTGTCCGGCTTCAGCTTCTTACGCAAGACCCACTTGGCCTGGACTGCCTTTCGTCCGGGCGGCAGGTCTACAAGATCGTAAACCCCATGTTCCTTGATAGCCGCCAGCTCAGCCTCGCATGCTGCGCGCCAGAGTGCTGTGTCGGGTCCAGCCAGGGCCTGACGCAGTGTGCTGGGGTCCGGCGTCACCCCCACCACAGTAGGTTCAGGGGCCGCAGCATCTCCTCCGCGCGTGGCCGAAGCATAGGCCGAAGACGGAGGGCCAACAGTGACTGTGGACTCTGCAGAGTCCACCGCAAGTTGACGCTCGTGAGCAAGGAGAGCGAGGCCTATATCGCAGCCGGGGTGGACTTCAGTGAGCCCCTGCGCACTCAGGCCCAGGGCCCTCATGCCCGGGTCGCCACTATGCACGCTGCGAGTAGGACGCGGGCGGAGGCGTCCTCCCTCACCTCGCCGGTATGGTTCCGGTGACGGTACAGCTGGAGCAGGTGGTGGACACTCGTCAGACACGGACACGGCTGGCGATGTGCCAGGCGATGCCGGCGCGTCGACTGGGCAGACGGAGGGTGAGGACGACGCAGGCGACGTGACTGGTGACGCAGCCTGTGAAGGTGGTGCAGGCGACGCAAAAGACACCGGTGACTCTGCTGGTGATGCAGGTGCTGGGGGCAGGGGTAGCCCTGGGGATGCGACCGGTGACAAAGATTCCTGTAGTGCAGGAGATGCTGACGGGCCGGTGGACGCAGGTAGGACAGGCGACGCGGTCAACGCGGGCGGCGTAGACGACGCTGGCGAGTTCGTTGTCGGGTGGGACGGACCTGTGGCGCCCAAGCTGGCCGGGACAGCACCATTGGGCAGCCCACCGTCCCCTGCGCGCGGGATCGTACCGCACTCGGGAGAATGCGACTGCGGGGTGCCCTCGGTGGGCAGATCTCTGAAGGAGAGGCGCTCAAAGAATAGCGCATCTCGAGACTCGACAATGCGCCGTCGACTGGGGTCCCAGAACCGCCAGGCTTTGGAGCGTGCAGCCACGCCTACAAACGCACAGACGCGGCCTCTAGGGGAGAATTTGGACCCTTGTTGTTCTGGTGTGAACCAGACGCAGGCAAGGGACCCCCACACGCGCGCGAGCCGGAGATCGGCACGACGTCCGTACCACAGTTGGTACGGTGTGTGTGTGTTCGGAAGGGGGCCATGAGGAATCCTGTTCCAGACCCATGTCATGTAGGCCATGCCCTCGAAAGCGAACGCTTCCGGCATGCCGCTGTCTGCCCGCATTGAGCGAACCGCATCTTCCATGGTGCGGTTCCAACGCTCAGACACACCATTTTGCTGTGGCGTGGCTGGGGCTGAGAGGTTGTGAAACACGCCCACCTCGGCAAAGTAGCGGTCCAGATCCCCCATGTATTCACCGCCCCGATCAGAACGGAAGTTTTGGAGAGTATGGCCGGACTGGCGTTCGGCCATGACCAGCCATGTACGCACAGCAAGTGCAGCATCGCTTTTCAGGCGCAGACTGAAGACCCACCGCATGCGGGTGAAGTCATTTGTGATCGTCAGGACATAACGCCCTCTGTCATCCTGGAACTCCACAGGTAGGGGTCCCAGGAGATCAGAGTGAACCAACTCGAGGGGCTTGAGAGCTCGTGAGTCAGACAGAGGGTATGTGGCACGATGCATTTTGCCTTGCGCGCATTGCAGACAATCAGTCTTCGGCGGCGCCTCAAAGGACGCCGCGTCAAGACCGAGCGCAGGTTGGGTGCGAATGAGACGGTCTACAGCATCCACGTGGACGTGGCACAAGCGTCTATGTAGTAGACGCTGATGCTCAGGCAACAGCGTGCCTGTCACGAACACTCGTGCAGTGGGGGATGCAGTGACGGTGGTCGACGTGGGGCAGCTGGAGACGTGGTACAAGTCTCCGACTGCCTTGCCACGAAGCACCACTTCAGCAGTGGTGCACACGGAGACAGTGGCATCCTCACCGGTGAATGCCAAAGTGAGACCCATCCTTGTGCAGGCACGTCCAGACAGCAAACTGAGTTCTAGGCCAGGCACATATAGCACGTTTGAAACGTAAAACGGCCCAGACGGCCCATGGAATTGCACCACACCTTCGCCCTGAACAGGAACCTCATGCCCAGCAGCCGTACGCACAGACTTCACAGAGCCAACAGGGCCAAGGACGACAAAGTCACAACGACGACATGTCATGTGATGGGTGGCGCCTGAATCTAGGATCCAGGTGGCATCCGTCACACGTTCAGGCGACGTCACTGAACAACTGCCAACAGTGCAGACGGTTGACAGGGGTGACTCAGCAGATGACTGCTGCGTTGCACAGACAACACGTGCTTGCGACTCATCAAGCCAGGACAGGTCGTCGTGACCTGCGCATGCTGCGGCAAAGACAGCGGACAGACCAGCATCATCACGTGCGACGAACGACTCCACAGACTCAACGGCGCACTGTGCCCCGCCACCACCATCACGACTACACATCACGGACTCAACAGACCCAACAGTGGAACCCCTTGGCTCAGTCAATGCACTCGCACCTCCCTGAGTTGTGAGTCGGAGAAGCTGGCGGAGCTCGGCGATGTCACGGGCCTGGGTCGCAAGCTGCTGCTCCAAAGGTGTCGGGTCGCCGGCACTGCCCTCGACTGCATCAGCTCCTGGTGTAGACTGCATGTCGGTCGCGGCTGTGGTGTGTGCGGAGGCGCGCTCACGTTGCTCGAACGCCTGCTGCAGTCCTTGCGCAATCTTTGTCCAATTCTTGGCGAGCTTGCACTCCGTGTAACGGTGTGCTCCCCCGCAGTTGTAGCACTCCCACTGCCTTTCACGAGCCGGCTTCGCCTGCTGCTTGCCAACCTTGCCACCCCTCCTGTTGTTGTTTCCCTTCTTCCCTTGAACAACCGCAGCGGAACCAGCAGCTGCTGCGAATGTTGTCGTCGGCAGTGACGACGAGAGGGACGAAGGGGAGAAGCTCTGTGATGTCTGGACTGCTGCGACGGCTGCAGCTGACGCGCCATGACAGGCATCATTTGCGGCTCCCACTCCTGCCACGTGTAGGAAATGCTTTGTGGCCCATGACAGAAGGAAGCCCCTGTCGGCCATCTCCTGAAGGCTGCTCAAGCTGAAGTTGTCGAAGGTCTTGGCATACTCGCGCCCAACACCGATTCTGATGGTGTTGAACGCCATGAGTTGGCCCGGTCCATTTTTCCCCAGGGCCCTGTACAGCCGCATCGCTCGTCGCCAGTAATCAGCTGGCGCCTCATGTCCACCCTGACGAAGGGAGTTGAAGTCTGACAGCCGCTGTGATGTCGTCGCCATGGTAGCACCTTCGAAAAGTGTGGTCGCCAGCTTCCATGCCTCGAGCGGGTCAGCTCCAGCTCCGGTGCGNCTGCCTGCAAGGGGTCTGTGGTCTGGTACTGGATGGTGTAGTACGGGTACACCCCTTCACTGACTGCCCACATACGGAACCGCGGCTCCCACGTGGCGTAGCTGTCCTCCTGTCGGTAGGCTGGGGGTTCGGTCTCAAACCATTTGGGTGGCTTCGTCGTAGGCAAAGCCGCCGGGACAACCTGCACTGGCGACGGAGACGGGGGACCTTCGTCCAACCCCAGACTCATGCGCAGCAGCTGGTCCTCTAGGGAGGCCAGGTCTGCGGTTGTCCCCGGGATGTTGCTAGGGCTTGCTTCGCTGATTGATACTCCCTTACGCCCTGAGCGAGTTTGACGCCGCTTTTCCAACTATGCGAGGCGCAGGCGTAACATGCCTTCCTCATCGCTTGTATCTGAGTCCGACTCGGGTAGCTGGTCGGACGGTTCAGCATCGAATGCTCCTAGAGCTGCATTGACGTCAGCGGCAACGGCACTCTCGACAGTCATCTTGCCCTTGCGCACTGCGTTGCGGAGTAGCTGCTGTTGCTGCTCCTGCTGTTGCTGCTGCTGCTGCTGTTGCTGCTGCTGCTGTTGCTGCTGCTGTTGTGGCTGGCCTGCATCTCGAAACAGCTTGAACAGATCTGCCAATTGTTTGGCCGTCTGTTCAGCCTGCTGAGCCTGCTGCTTACGCAATTCGCGCAGGCCACGTGCCAGCAAGTTTGGACTAGACGGGGATTCGTCCCGCGCCACGATTGGTGTGTCGCCAACCACGCCGGAGGTGGCAGTGCCAGCATTTGCAGTGGAGCTGGTACTGCTGACTCCGGCAGGTGCGTCCTTAGGCATGTGGTCTGGTGGAGTGCCACCGGCCTTTTTTAGCCTGGAATCCACCAATGTGCCCCCCTACGCTGCCGAGAAAATTCCGGCAGCGTTTCCCCCGCCCCAGTGGGCGTGGAAAATCTGGGAGAGGCCTATTTCAGCCTGGAAACTGTCGCTGGACCCCTCCCACGCTGCCGAAAAAATTTCGGCAGCGTTTCCCCTGCCCCAGTGGGCGTGGGAAATCTGGGAGGGGCTGTTTGGAACCACCGTTGTACCTGAACCACCCCCACCCAGCCCAGGAGTAGAGGGGGACCCAGCCAGCAGGGGGAAGGGAAGACCAGGGAGTGAAGCTGACGGCGGAGTACCGTTGCTGCTGCCGTCGCTGCTGCTCTACGCTCTCTGGCAACTCCTGCCTACTCACGCGGCATATGGCTGCCGCAGCTACTCGCTGTTGCCTGCTGCCGTGGCTGCAGTTGCTGCTCCAGGCAGCTGCCGCCGATCCTGCGGCTCCGCAGCTGCCACTGCGGGTGTGCAGTGGCGGCTGTGGCTGCGGCTGGTAGCTGCGGCTGCAGCCCAATGCAGCAGCTGCTGGCTGCGGCTGCCGCTCGCTGCTGCCCGCCGTAGCTGCTACGGCTGCTGCTCCGTGCAGCTGCCGTGTATGCTGCAGCCGCGCAGCCGTCACTGCGGCCGCTGCTCACTGCTGCTGCTGCGGTTGCTGGCGGCCACCGCCGCCCCGCTGCTGTGCTGTTTGCTGGTGCAGCCGCTGCTCTGCGCAGCCGCCTCTGCGACTGCTGCTTCTGCTCGGCTGCCGCTGCCGCTGCTGCTCCGCGCAGCTGCTGGTCGGCTCAGCCGTTGCTGCGGCTGCTGGTCAGCAGATCCACCCAGGATTGTGCTGTGCTTCTCTTGCACAGCGCGACGAGCTTTGGCTCGTTCTGCTCTGATACCCAAACAAGACTCATTCACTTCTCTTCCCTCACGCGTCCACGTGAACCTCAGCACTGTGGTTTGAATGGAACCAACGGGGACCAGAACGGTAGCGTGTGTGGAGTGTTAGAGTGAAAAAGGTGAGTGAGTGGGTGGCGGGTGGAGCTCGCTATCCGAGCCCACCCGTCGGCCGGTGACGTGGGGCTCACCGGTGCCCACTCGAAGTGCAAGGGGTAAACCCCCCTCGAGTTCCACAAATCCACAACAGCCCAAATCNAGTCCACACTACCACCGTTTCACAAACAGGACAAAACTATGTCACAACTCCATCGAAGTTCAAACATGCACTGGTGCCAAAGTCGACCGTGTTTGACCAAGGTCTGTGCGCTCCAGGAGAGAAGACCAGCACGCGTGACGCCAGCTGGAGTGCAACCTGTGGCTGCTCGGCGGACTCGCGTTTGCTCCCCCAGGCTTCCGGAACCTCCGCCTCATCAGGAGTCTGCATGGCAAAGGACGTGAGCCGAGAGGTCACATTACGTACATAACATCAATGTCCACGGCTTATGGTGACCTCTCCACTCATGGAGACACACAACTGTTGTGATGTGAGTCGTTCCCGTACGTTTCTACAGCTTACTATGACCACTCGGCCATGTCCATGCTCGTGCACATCCGTGATGCGGATCCAACAAAGGATAGAGGATAGACCCACCCACAGCTGCCCGACAGCTCCCACGACGTCCCAAGTGCTTGCTAGGGTGCTCTTCATTATTTTTGCAGTCACTTGAGTTTTGTCGGTGGACAAGGTCTTGAGCTCGATTTGCATGTTTTACATCCTGTGTCCATTGATCGATGCAAGACATGTGCGTGTGACCAGTCGTAGCATGCTCCTTGAGATTCTGCATCTCTAAGTTCAGACGGTGTCGCGTTTAGATGCCTCCGGGCAGAGTTACAACTGAAACAATGGTTTTCAGCCTATTTTTGGACAATCTAACACTGACATGTGAGTCATCCTCAGAAACTTCCCGGAACCTTCCTAACCACTTGCCACTTAACTGGGCATCAGCGCTGAGTCAGCGTGTGATGACAATCACAAGTCATGCACAAAACTGCAAGTGTCTGGGTAGGGACACATACAAAGTGTCAGGAAGCTCCAATTCAATAAATTTGCAGAGAGAGAGAGAGAGAGAGAGAGAGAGAGAG
>SZWC01003667.1:3300-44686 GCA_023375785.1 Penium margaritaceum | reverse complement strand
AGAGAGAGAGAGTGAGAGAGAGAGAGAGAGAGAGAGAGAGAGAGAGAGAGAGAGAGAGAAACAAATGAGCAGCAATCCACCTAAATAGTTGTCGGCCGCCTAGAGTCTCTAGAGGCCACGGTATTTTTCTACATGCTCCAACTGGTCCGAAACCATAGTTTCGGCCATAACTCACTACTCAGAGGTCAGAAACACGCGTCGTCTGTATCAGAAGGTGCAGAACGATTATGTCTACGCAACGGACCCACACAAGGTGGGTTCACATCACCAAGACATGACAGGCAAGAAATGTTGAAGTTCGTTGGCCACTCACATCTCTATGCCCTCTTCTCTTCCCTTCCATGTACACACATGTACAGATTAAATAACAATGGCCTCACCTGGGGAGACGTCAAACGAGCCTACCATGACTTGCGTCTCTGGCGGCATGACATGGCTACTGGATCCAGAAGTGCCTTTTGACACATGCATGACCATTGCTTGACTCTCTATCTTTAATGCGGTAGATGTTAGGGTTCGTACATTCTCACTGTTGTGCCCTGCATCATGTCTGATTGCCATGAGTGTTTCTGGGGGAGTTGCATATTTCCCTGGGTGCTGAGCCTTAGGGGGCCACCGTGCCGGTTTTACCCGTGCACCGGTGAGTAGCCGCCCTCGGTTTAGTACCGAGTGGTCCGGCTCGACCCTCGGGTGGCGGGATGTGCTCGCTCGAGTGTCTTGCTCATTGCGGGTGTGTTTGTTTTTGTGCATCTCTCATTGTACTCTGTTGTGTCCTCCCGGCTTGTGTACACCGGCGTGCAGATGACTGACGGCGAGACTCGACGCTGCTGGAGTGTCGTTCGGTGGAGCCGACACACACTGAGGTCTACTCACAGTTCGCTGGAGCCTCCTCCCTCCGGCAATGCTCTTGTTGTGATTTGTGACGTTCCTGTCGACCTGTATAGTTTACCGTGACCACTCGGCCGTGTCCATACTCGTGCAGATCCCTGATGCGGACCCTGGAGGCACCGGTGCGTCATCTGGTGGCGGACTACCATCCTGGAGCTGACTGACGACTGTTCCAGAGCTCTTGACGCTACCCGGGACCTCCTGTAGTTTTTTTGCAGCACGCAGGAGTTTATCGGTGGACTGGCCGTGGGCCCGATTTGCATGTTTTTGCATTGTGTGTCCACCGTTTGGTGCCGGATGCATGCATGTGACCAGTCGTAGCATCCCGCTTTTGCTTCTGCACGTCTATGTTCAGACGGCGTAGCGTTCTGATATGTCTGCGCAGAGTTACGACCAAAACAGTGGTTTTGGGCCGGTTTTACGACAGATCTTGCACTGGCGCGTGCGACACCCGCCGTGCGCCGCGGGAGGTATTTATGCCATGGATCTGTCATTTTTCATTTCTCTTTGCAAATGCTATTGAAGCATTCTGACACTTTGCCTTGTGTCTCGTAGCCAAACCCTTGCCGTTGTGTGCACGACTTGTGACCGTCGTCTACGTCTGACCAGGCACTGACGCCTAGTCAGCGGCTTCATAGCTAAGAAGCTTCTACGCATCTTCTCATGGTATCAGAGCGGTGAGATAGTTCTCACCGAGCTGTGCAACAGGGACGTAGCAGAGCAACAGTAGTGCGAGTCACCGCTGCAGCAGATCCACAGGGACCTATCGACGATGACAACGGATCGTCGTCGACGTTGCTCACCATCACTACGTGAGATTGCATCAGCAGCAGCTGGTAGTGGCAGCAGGAGACAACTGTAGTAGACTAAAATCACCAGCAGCTGCAGACATTGGCACATGCTACAGCAGTCGTTGCATCACCACCGTCGCCCCTCCTGCAGACTACTTCTCTATCCTCTGTCTCATCCTCCTCCCCTTCCACCCCGATTACACCAACTCAGACACAGGGTGTCGCGGCAGCAGCACAGGGGAAGAAGGGGCGACGAAGGCGCAGCTCGGACCAGCAGCAGCCGCAGCAGCAGCCGTCATCGGGTAGTAGTAGTGGACGCTCCGTTCACTGCTACAACTGTGGAGGTGCCCATCGCTACACCGAGTGCCAGTAGCTGCTCGACTGGGCGCAGATTACTCGCAGGCTCCAGGCTGCTCACACACTATGATCTACATCGAGCTGCACATCCTCCGGACGCGCTGCGACCACGACCGCGGCAGTTCCCGCCTCACCACCGGCGACCAGCGGCGACCCAGACCCACGTGACCGCACCATCGCCGAGCTCCGACACCTTCTGGCACTTCGCTTTCAAGGAGGTGCGAGTGTGTTTTCACAGCCGGGTGGTTCACAAACTGTCAGTTCGTCTGTCCTTGTGGCTCGAGATGACTCGTGTGGGGGGGGGCACATTCAGCATGTGATGACGATGGGCCTGACTGTACGGATTGGATTCATGAGTCTCACCTTTGTGCCCTTCGTCGTTCCTCCTCACCTGTTGTCCAACGTCCATCCGAGGCCAAGTGTTCCATTGCCCGTTGTACAGTGACGTCCTCTAGTCATGATCCCAGTAGCACCTGGATCATCGACTCTGGTGCCGCTCATCACATGACCTGTCGTCGAAGTGATTTCGTTGTTCTCGGCCCTGTTGCGTCTGTTCGTTCTGTCGGCACAGGCTCTGGTCAGTCCTTGCCAGACCAGGGTGTTGGGGTCGTCTATTTCGATGGTCCGTCTGGCCCCCTGTATCTTTCCGAGGTACTGTTTGTGCCTGACCTTGAGCTCAGTTTGCTTTCTGTACGTGCTTGCACACTGATGGGACTCTCTGTGGAGTACATTGCAGAGTCCGCGACTGTGAATGCTATTGACACTCGTAGTGTTTTCCTTCGTGCCTCTGTTGTGGATGACCTGTATCGTGTCTCTCGTACTTGTGCTCCTTGCTCCCCCTCCCCTTCCGCTCACGTTTTTGTCACATGTGCTCTGTCTCCTGAGCACCCGCGATTGCTTCATCACCGCCTGTGTCATGTAGGCTCCGACACTGTGTCGAAGCTCATTCAGACACAGCCCGCCCTCGGTCTTGATGCGGCTTCTTTCGAGAAGCCGCCCAAGACCGACTGCCTCTTCTGCGCTTAGGGTAAGATGCATCGTTGCGCCTTCCCTGACTCCTGCTCACACGCAATTCGCCCTCTCGAGTTATTTCATTCGGACCTTCTCGGTCCCCTACCTGTTGAGTCTCTGTCCAATCGGGGCCGATATGTCCTGACCATGACTGATGACTTCACCCGGATGCGGTGGGTCTACAGCCTGCGCCAGAAGAGTGACGCCACTCTCGCGGTTTGCCTCTGGCTAGTGATGGCTGAGCGCCAGTCTCACCACACGCTGCACACCTTCCGCTCGGATTGCGGCGGTGAGTTCCTTGGCGAATTGGACAGCTTCTTCGCCGAGCACGAGATTTTTCACCAGGTCTCCGCTCCTACTATTCCTCAGCAGAACGGTGTTTCTGAGCGCTAGAACCGCACCATGGAGGATGCGGTTCGCGCTATGCGGTCTGAGTGCGGTCTTCCGGAGTCCTTCGCTTTTGAAGGCTTCTCCTACATGACCTGGGTCTGGAATCGCCTCCCGCAGGGTCCTCTTCCGGACCACGTCAAACCGTATGAGCTCTGGTTCGGCCACCGTGCTGACTTGCGCCTCGCTCTCGTCTAGGGATCCTTGGTTTCTGTGTGGTATACTGAGGACCAGCAGGGGTCCAAGGTCTCACCACGGGATCGCTTGTGTGCCTTCATCGGTATCTCCCCGCGGTCGAAGGCATGTCGTTTTTGGGACCCTACTCGTCGTCGCATTGTTGAGTCCCGCGACACACTCTTCTTTGAGTCCCTCACCTACCGTGATCTGACTTCGATCACATCGCTGTCCGTCACACACGTTCCCACGTGTGAGGTTTCTTGATGGATGGGGGAGTCTACGCCTGCGAGCACCGATCGCCATGCTGATGTGTCCGTTTGAGCTCCCTCCACTTCCCCGGCACTTGATGACCCAGCGATCATCGGTGTCGGTCCAGAGATCTCTCCTCCACCACCAGCTTCTACCCCTGTCCCTTCACGCCCCACAGGTATCCATGTTCCTACACCTGTGCGTACTCCTGTGATAGTACCTGTGAGCGCCGGCACTCCTGCCTTTGTGCGTGGACCTGCCTCACTTGCTCCTACTGTCACACCGAGCTCCGTGTCTCCCACACCCGCATCTCCTCACACGGCATCACCAGCTTCTCTGCCTCAGCCCTCCCTAGCTACGATTGTGTCCATTCCTAAGCCTGAGGTGCGCCCCTCGAGCCCGGGATACTCCCGTGAGCCTGGCGGTCGTCTTCGACCATTGGACTCCGGAGCTCAGCGAGGGTCTGGTTCCGCACCCAGGCGCTCCGCTCGCAGCATCGCGAGTGGTGATCCCGGCACAAAGGCCCTAGGCCTGAGTGTCCGCACTAAGCACACAGAGGTACATCCAGTGTGTCCCATAGGCCACGACCTCGTCATTTGCGAGTTTCATATCGCTTGTGATGTAGCAGCCGATCTTGTGGTCATCAGACCTAGCACTGAAGCGTGCGCTCTTGCCACGCAGAGCTCTCCCTCTATGGCACCTGACCCGGACACACTAAGGGAAGCTCTCTCGTCACAGGATGCTGACGCTTGGCGTACAGCTTGTGAGGATTACCTTCGCGCCATCCGAGAGCACGGAGTTTACGAGCTAGTTGACCTTCCACCTGGGAGGAAGGCTATTCAGGTCAAGTGGGTTTTTCACAAGAAGGTGAAGCCGGATGGCTCACTGGAACGCCATAAGGCTTGCTTGGTCGTCAAGGGGTACTCTCAGATTGAGGGCATCGATTACACTAACACCTTTGCCCCTGTCAGCCGCATGACCTGAGCTCGAGCTCTGTTTGGTCTAGTGGCTCAGCATGACTGGGAACTGCACCAGATGGATGTGAACAATGTGTTCCTCCATGGCTCTCTGGATGAGGAGATTTACGTGGCTCAGCCACCCGGCTTTGAGGACGGTGTCAAGGTCTAGCGCTTGTGCAAGTCCTTGTACAGCCTCAAGCAGTCTCCTTAGTGTTGGAACTAGGAGATCACTGGCACCCTGACTCGTGCGGGATATGCACAGAGCGAGGCAGATCCCTCTCTCTTCATCCGAAGGACGCCCGAGTGATTCACCACCATCCTGGTCTATGTCGACGACCTTCTGATCTTGTCTCCTTCATTGGAGGCCGTGAAGGAGGCCAAGGCTATCCTCTAGACTGCCTACAAGATGAAGGACCTTGGTCCTGCAGCGGTGTTCCTTGGCATGGAGATCGTGTGAGACCGCAGCGTCGTACTCTACTACTGCATCAGCCCCGATACGCACGTGTTGTAGGGGAGCGCTTGAGCAACCTCCTCGGCGCAGTGCCCACGGCTTCCACACCTCTCACACTTGACAGGCAGGATGCCCTAAAGGTCAACGATCCCACACAGCTGGGGGAGATAATGGATGTAACCCTTTACCTCCGTCTCATCGGATCTTTGATGTACCTGGCCACTACCACACGTTCTGACATTGCATTTGCCGTCAACCTCCTTGTCCAGTTTTCACAGGCCCCACGCGCTAGAGCCCTTCACGCGGCTGTACGAGTGGTGCGGTACGTGGTCTCCACACCGTACCTTGGACTCTGCTTTCGTCGACAGTGTTCGGTGGTCCTTGATGGCTACACCGACTGCGACTGGGCCTGGAGCCCAGATGGACGCAGTCGCACCGGTTACGTGTTCTTGCTTGGTGGGACTGCTGTATTCTGGCGCAGCAAGAAGCAGGGCTACATTGCACGTAGCTCATCGGAGGCAGAGTACGTTGCTTTGGGTGCAGGGGCTACTGAGGCGGTATGGCTACAGCGCAAGTTCCTTGAGCTCGGCCAGTCAGTACCCGCCATTGTGCTTCGTTGCAACAACCAGAGTGCTCTTGCCATCGTGGAGAACTCTGGTGTCTTTCATGCTCGCACGAATCACATTGCGGTTGAGCACCACTTTGTGCGTGATCTGGTGGAGCGACACGTGATCTCCATCATTTGGGTTGGCATTGACATGCAGCGTGCTGACTTCTTGACAAAGGCACTAGCACGCGGAAAGTTCCTGGTAGCAATTGGTTATGTTGGACTTCGTCCCTTGCCTGAGAGTGGTTGAGTGTGGGGTGTGTTTGTGTCCGTGCCACATTTATCATTGCACTCGTGTTTGTACTCGTCTCGGTGCTGCACGTGTATGGACATGCGCACCATCGCGTCATGGGGGAGTGTTGTGATTTGTGACGTTCCTGTCGACCTGTACAGTTTACTGTGACCACTCGGCCGTGTCCATACTCGTGCAGATCCCTGATGCGGACCTTGGAGGCACCGGTGCGTCATCTGTTGGCAGACAACCATCCTGGAGCTGACTGACGACTGTTCCAGAGCTCTGGACGCTACCCGGGACCTCCTGTAGTTTTTCTGCAGCACGCAGGAGTTTATCGGTGGACTGGTCGTGGGCCCGATTTGCATGTTTTTGCATTGTGTGTCCACCGTTTGGTGCCGGATGCATGCATGTGACCAGTTGTAGCGTCCCGCTTTTGTTTCTGCACGTCTACGTTCAGACGGCGTAGCGTTCTGATATGTCTGCGCAGAGTTACGGCCAAAACAGTAGTTTTGGGCCGGTTTTAGGACAGATCTTGCACTACCGCGTGCGACACCCGCCGAGCGCCACGGCAGGTACTTATGCCATGGACCTGTCATTTGTCATTTGTCTCTGCAAATGCTATTGAAGCATTCTGACACTTTGCCTTGTGTCTCCTAGCCAAACCCTTGTCGTTATGTGCACGACTTGTGACCGTCGTCACCGTCTGACCAGGCACTGACGCCTAGTTAGCGGCTGCGTAGCTAAGAAGCTTCTACGCATCTTCTCAGTGCTCAGCTCCATCGGCAGGCCTCCTCGGCGGTCGGGCCGCCGGCGGTCACTGCCACTGCAGATGCTGTCTACATGCACGTAGCGTTGTTTTTGGTTGTGCCATTGCGTCTGCAGCATCATGCTACGCCTGGGGTCCATGTCTCTTGCTGTGTGGCCCTGGTTCGCATCACTGACTGTCGTAGGCACTGCCCGGGTTCGAGCACCCGTAACTCTTTGCTGCTATTTTTCTAGCTGATTCTGACCGCACGATTGCGTTCGCAGAGTCCGTATTATGGTATGGTCCTGTTTTCAGGCAAAACGGATGACACCCGGGTTTTGGGCTGTCGGGCGTCTGGCAAGGCTCACCGAGAAAACCCTGCCTGCCAGAAAATAGGTCTAGGACTATTTTCTGATTGGCTGGTTAGTTGAGTGACAAGTTCTACAC
Organism: Penium margaritaceum; assembly: GCA_023375785.1. NCBI lineage: Eukaryota > Viridiplantae > Streptophyta > Zygnematophyceae > Desmidiales > Peniaceae > Penium > Penium margaritaceum. The sequence goes on along the minus strand of SZWC01003667.1, from coordinate 37,382 downwards.
TAGTGGGGGGGAGGTAGAACTTCGAGGGGTCTCCCATTGTTGCTCATTCTTCATTCCTAATCAGTCATTTTCAGTTTTCAGCTGCTTTCTGGCGCTAACACTAGCGCGCGCGTTTCTGAGTAACAAATCCAGAGCTTCCAGACTTAGACTCTAGAGCAGCGGACTGAGGGGGCAGTTGACTTAAGCAACCAGCGTGGAAGCCCGCACGCTGCATCAACAACGCTGCTGTCCCCAACCTGCCGCCTAGCATTTCCAGTTTGGTATCAGAGCCAGAGCGTAGCAGCAGCAGCAGAAGACAGGCGTACAGGTGCCGGACAACGCCGTCGGACCCCCATACACGCCAGTGCAGGGGAAATGCTGCCAGATTTATTCCGGCAGCATTGACCCGCCTGGTGGCGGCGTCAGATTTTTTCCCACGGCCACAGGGCCAGGGGAAATGCTGCAGAAATGTTTCGGCAGCACTGAACCCCACACGTGATGCGAGGAGGTGAGCAGCAGGCTGTGTCCGACACCTGCAGGAGACGACGCACGGTGCAACGTCACCACCGTGCAGTGGCAGGCACTCGCAAGCAGCAGCAGTAGTCTGCAGCAGCAGCAGCCGCAGGCAAAGGCAGCGAGCAATGGTAGCAACAGCCAGCAGTAGCTGTGTGCAGCAGTAACAGCGGGTAGCAGCAGCAGCTCGTAGTAGCTCGCGGCAGCAGCAGTCCGCAGTAGCAAGCAGCAGCCCGCAGCAACAGCAGCAACGGCAGCAAGCAGCAGTAGCAGCAGCAAGCAGCAGCGACAACGATCAACAACTGTAGCAGCGAGCAGCAGCAGCAGCTGCAGCAGCAAGCAGCAGCAGTAGCAGGCTCCAGCAGCAATAGTAGCAAGGCACATCAGCAACCAGTTGTAGCAGCAGCAGTAGCGAGCAGCTACCGACAGCAGCCAGCAGCGGTTGCTGCTGCTCGCAGCCCACAACTCGCCGCGAGCGACGGGCCGCGGGCAGCGAGCCCGCTGCTTGTAGCAAGCAGCGGGCTCGCTGGCCGCTACCCATAGCGAGCAGCAAAGCCCGCTGTGACAGACGAAAGGAAAAAAAAAACAAAAAAAAGAGAGAAAAAATCCCCCATCCCACCAGCTCCTCTGCCATGACTGCAGCAGCTGCCATAGCTGCTGCAACAGCCACAGCAGCCGCAACAGCCTGTAGTAGCAGTAGTAGCAGTTGCTGCTACAACTGCAGCCGTAGTAGCAGCAACTGTAGCAGTAGTAGCATTAGCAGCAGCAGCAGTAGTAGCGACAGCAGTAGCAGTAGCAGTAGCAGTTGTAGTAGTAGCTACAGCAGCAGCAACAGCAGCAACAGCAGCAATAGCAACAACAAGAACAGCAGCAACAATAGCAACAGTTGTAATATCAGCAGTAGCAACAGCTATAGCAGCGGCCCCAACAATTGCCACTGTTGTTGTCAGCATCCCACCGCTGATGTCACTACTGACCTCACTAATGACGTCACTGCTGACGTCATCAACACAGAAAAAAGAGAGGGAGGGGGAAGAAACCAAAGGGTGGAGGGAGTCATCCACAACAGTAGCCACGCAAACAACGCGGTGGCAGCTGCTGAAGTCAGCCGTCCTAAGCCGACGTCACTGCTGATATGAGCAAAAAAACTAACGGGCACCAAACGATGGCTAACAACCCCACTGGGGAGGTGTCCTCTGTTGGGGGACCCCCAGCCCCCCTTTCTTGCAGCAGCTGCAACAGCAGCAAGAGTAGCAGTAGCAGTAGCAACAATAACAACAACAGTAGCAGCAGCGGCAGCGGCAGCAGCAACAGCAGCAGCAGCTGAAGCAGCAATAGCAGCAACAGCAACAGCAACGGTAGCAGCAGCAGTAGCAGCAGTAGCAACAAGAGAAATAGCCCTCTGGCGTTGTTGGCACCATCCCTGACCCCCTGGCTGCTCTTTAGCAACAACTCACTGCCTTGACACAGCAGCTTGCAGCGCTGCAGCCATTGATCTGCCAGACTGCCGGCGAGCAGTTCCGGTGCTGGGAGCTCAACTTCCGGATCTGGGCGCAGGATGAGGGCATGTGGGCACACTACACCCTCCCGTACGACCCCACCCTGACCGACCAGTTGTATGACATTGGTCGCACCGTACGTGCTCTAGTCCCCGTCGTCCCTCCGGCTTCCCGCCTGGCCCTAGAGCCCTTCCTTCCTAGAGCCCTTCCTCGGCTGGCACCATCCCGACCCTGTAGCCGTGTGGCACGTCCTCACTCGTCCCCATCGCTTGTCCAGCAAGGCTGAGACCAGCCGTTTGCTGCGGGAGTTCAACTCCCTGCACATGGGGGAGACCGAGACGGTCACCGCCTACTGGCAGCGGGCGGAGGACATCCTTTGTCGCCTCGACACCTCTGTCCCACCCCCTCTGGCCGCGCTCCTCACCATCAAGCGCGATGCCACCGATGCGTACGCGGACATCTTCGTGCACTACTCCCAAGACGTCCTCTCCACCATGGCAGCCCAGGGCACCTTCATTCCTTGGGCATACGAGCTCTTCCTCCGGATTGAGGAAGATCGTTTGGAGTTCCGACTCCAGCGCACGGAGGCTCTCGCCTCCCATGCCGTTGCCTCCGTGGCCGTCGCCTCCCCCATTGCAGCTACCTCATTGCCGTCGAGGAAGAAGAAGTGTCGGAAAAAGAAAGGGAAGGGTCAGCAGCAGTAGCAGCAGCAGCCGTCGACCGGGTCCAGCGGTGGCGGCTCGGTCTGCCACAACTTTGGCCAGCCCGGGCACGGGTGGCACATGCGCCCTCTGCCGACAGACGAGGCGCGCGCCATCGTCACCATGCGTCGCCAGCGGGAGTGCCGTCTTGCCTCTGCAGCTGTAGCGGTCATCGGCCCTGATGCCTCGGCCTCGCCGAGCAGCTCCACTACTCCGACAGCTCCGCCAGTCCGGCTGACACTAGCACCCCCGGAGCACCATCCGTAGCCGTCGGTGCCTCCGTTTCCTTCCCCAGCACAGTCCCTCTCCTACCCGGGCTCCGGTGCCATCACTCCGCACTCAGTCTACAGTCCCAGGCCATCCTCCCGTGAGCGTCAGCTGGAGCAGTTCATCGCGCTCGAGCTCGGCCTGCCTTGCCCTCCCCTCAGGGAAGTGCGAGCTGCGTCACCTCCTGCTCCCCTGCCCAGCCCTGCATGACTGAGCTACGGTCGTGTCCCATATCCTCGTGTGTCTTGTCGTCTCCCGTGGTCTCCTCTACTCCCTTCCTCGATGATGTTGTCTGGCTTGATGACTGGAAGTCTCGGTTCGCGCCCCCTTCCACCGCGTCCGCGTCTTTTGCTTGCTGTCACGTGACCGTTAGCAACCTGGCGACCCCAGTCCAGGAGCCCACTGAGACCTGGATCATCGACTCCGGGGCCATGTATCACATGACGGCCTCCTGTGAGGCCTTTAGTATGCTCGGTCCCGTTGGCGATGTTTCCGGTGTCCGGACGGGCTCCGGACAGGTGTTGCCTGTCCGTGGTGACGGCGTCGTTCGTTTCCGTGGCCCTGCCGGTGATGTCTTTCTAACTGATGTCCTCTTCGTCGCAGGTCTCGAGCTCAGCCTCCTGTCCGTCACTGCCCTTGACCGTATGAGCATGGACGTTGTGCACACCCGTGGTGTTGGCACTGTGTCGTTGCGTCTGTCTGGTCGTACTGCACGCCACCGCCCATGGAAACCTGTGGCATGTCCCTCTTCTGACTTCCTCACCTTCCGTCCCCTCTCCAGCGGCCACCACATGCCATGTGTTTATCACCACCACGCTCTCTCCTCAGCACACCCGCCTCTTGCACTGCCGTCTTTGCCATGTCCTCTCTGCTGCCGTAGATAGCATGCTTTGCACCCAACCGGCCAAGGGCCTTGACCCGGAGACTTTCCCTCTCCCCTGCCCAACACAGTGCATTGACTCTGCTCAGGGAAAAATGCACCGGTCCACGTACCCTTTGTCTTCCTCTCGATTTGGTCCATTATGATTTCATGGGCCCTCTCCCCACCAAATCCGTCGGAGAGTATGGCCGTTATGTCCTCACCCTCATTGGCGACTATTCTCGCTACCCCTAGGTCTTCTGCCTTCGGCAGAAGAGCGATGTCACCCGAGCCATCCAGGACTGGCTCGTCCGTGCGGAGCGCAAGTGTGGTCGCTTTCTTTGCCACTTTCACTCTGATCACGGTGGTGAGTACATGGGTGAGACCTCGACCTTTCTTGCCTCCCGCGGTATCCACCATGAGACGTCCGTGCCCTACCCTCCCGCCCAGAATGATGTCTCCGAACGGTGGAACCGTACCATGGCCGACGCCGTCCGTACCATGCGAGTCCAGTCTGGCCTCTCCGATGGCTTCTATTTTGAAGCCATGGCCTACATGACATGGGTTTCGAACCGGATTCCCCATGGTCCCCTTCCCTGCTAGTCCACACCGTATCAGCATTGGTGCGGTCAGCGTGCTGACCTCCGCCCGGCTCGCGTCTGGGGTTGCGTGGCCATTGTGTGGCTGCTCGCACCGCAGCAGGGCGGCAAGCTCGCCCCCCACGAACGTCCCTACACCTTCCTCAATGTCTCTTATCAGTCCAAGGCCTGGCGATTCTGGGATCCATCCCGGTGCTATATCGTCGAGTCCCACGATGCCCTCTTTTTTTAGGACCTGTTTCCCGGCGACCTCATTCGCTCTGGCTCGTCCGTGTCTATCCTGTCGCGTGGAGGAGTGGTGAGTCCGCCATCCATCCTGCCGCTTCTGGGTGACACATCCCTCAGCCCCTCTGGGTCGGCAGCCCCAGTCGCGTCCACTGGCCCCTCTGGGCCGGCAGCCCCAGTCGCGTCCAGTGGCCCCTCCGGGCCGGTCGTCCCGGTCGCGTCCACTGGCCCCTCCGGGCCGGTAGTCCCAGTCGCGTCCACTGGCCCCTCTGGGCTGGCAGTTCCAGTCGCGTCCACTGGCCCCTCTGGGCCAACAGCCTCGGTCGCGTCCACTTGCCCCTCTGGGCCGGCAGCCCCGGTCGCATCCACTTGCCCCTCTGGGCCAGCAGCCCCAGTCGCGCCCACTGGCTCCTCTGGGCCGGTAGCCCCGGTCGTGCCCACTGGCCCCTCCGGGCCGACAGTCCCAGTCGCGTCCTCTGGCCCCTCCGGGCCAGCAGCCCCGTCCGCCTCCATTGGCCCGTCGGACTCAGTGCCACCTCCTGCCCTGCCACGTTACACACGTGGTCTAGGCGGCAGCCTCCGACCCAGGCCGTCAATGAGCATGCAGACCATCGTACAACGCCCGTCAATCAGTAGTAGCACAATGTGGCTAGCATGCACAATGACCGACCAAAGTAGGCATATGTACAGCCTTTGACCAAAGAAATACGCTGTGTGTGGTCAACGTTGACAACGCATAATACGAGTCACAAATAGTCAGAGGGGGAAACACTTCGGCCATCAGTGCAGACCTTCACCCGGGGCTCCGCATTGGCCTACGCCATGCTTCATCATGAGCATCGGCACGCTGTCACGGCTGCGCTCGCGCGCATCCCGTATGTAGCTTGAGATGTCCACGCTCTCTTAGTCAGCTCCACAGCACGCCTGGAGGACCTAGTCACCGTACGCGAGGCACGAGCCTCTCCTGATGCTGCGCACTGGGATGCTGCCGGTGCCGATGAGCTCGTTGCCATCCGACAACACCACGTGTATGACCTCGTCAACCTTCCTCCAGGTCGGAAGGCCATCGGTGCCAAGTGGGTCTTTCGGTGCAAGTGGAAGCCCGAGGAGTCCTTGGACAAGTACAAGGCCCGCCTCACAGCCAAGGGGTTTGCCCAGATCCCTATGGTCAATTACGACCAGATCTTTGCCCCAGTTGGCCGGTTCTCCACTAGCCAGGCGCTCTTCAGCCTGGTTGCCTAGCATGGGTGGGAGCTGCATCAGATGGACGTGAGGAACACGTTTCTCCATGGCTCACTGGAGAGCGAGGAGCTCTACATGGTGCAGCCCCCAGGCTTCGACGATGGCACTCGGAGAGTCTTGCGGCTGCGGAAGGCCCTCTATGGCCTGAAGCAGTCGCCTCGGTGCTGGAATCAGGAGATCACCAGTACGCTTGTTTGCGGCGGCCTCCAGCGCAGCACAGCTTACCTCACACTGTTTGTCAGTCCTCGAGGCCTGACTTTTGCTCCTGTTCTGGTTTACGTCGATGATCTCCTCATCGTGTCGCCAGACATGACTGCCATCAAGCGTGTCAAGGACTTGCTGCACGCCGCCTACCAGATGAAGGATCTTGGATCTGTTGGAGTCTTCCTGGGCATGGAGCTCGAGTCTTCCTGGGCATGATCGCTCCCAGGGTGTCCTGCACATCCACCATGATGCCTATGTGTAGACTCTGTCCACCCGCTTTGCGGAGGACCTGCCACTCATACCGAGCACATCTTCACCCATGTCACCTGATGGCCAGGTGAAGCTGAAGAGTCCTGACCCTGTTGTGGAGGAGCCAATTGACGTGACCACGTATCTACGAGTCATCGGGTCACTGATGTTCCTGGCGACGACGACGCACCCAAACATCGCGTTCGCTGTCAACCTCCTGGCCCAGTTTTCTCAGGAGCCGCATCGCCTCCACTTTGAGGCCGCGATCCGAGTACTGCGCTATGTTGTCTTGACTCCTTGGCGAGGTCTCATGTCCCGTTGCCAGCCGTCTGTTGTCGCGGTGGGTTACACCGACAGTGACTGGGCCGGCAGTCCGGACGGTAAGAGTCGCACATGCTGGATCTTTCTGATTGGTGGCACAGCTGTGTCTTGGCACAGTGGCAAGCAGGGGTGCATTGCACATAGCACTGCTGAGGCTGAGTAAGTGGCCCTTGGTTCAGGCGCGTGTGAGAGTGTGTGGTTGCGTCGTCTGTTGTCCGAGTTGCGTCAGTCTGTCGCATCCATCACGTTGCATTGTGACAATGAGAGTGCCATGGCCATCGCCGACAATGATGGCGTGCATCACACACGCACAAAGCAAATCAACGTTGAGTATCACTATGTGCGTTCGTTGTTGCATGACGGCATTATCAGCATCGTGTGGGTTGAGACAGCACAGCAGTTGGCTGACTTCTTGACCAAGGCACTGAAGCGCGACTTGTTCAAGAAGGCTGTGAGTTCAGTTGGCGTGCGTCCGTGAGTGACTCTCTTTGTCCCTGCCTGCGTCTCTGTGTGGCCTGGGGAGTGTGGTTGTTGACTGTGTCTCTGCCCGCACATGTACACTACGCCTGTGAGTCATAGGGGAGTGTTGGTTTTCTTGCATCTCTCATTGTACTCTATTGTGTCCTCCCGGCTTGTGTACATCGGCGTGCAAATGACTGTCAGCAAGACTTGACACTGCAAGTGTGTCGTTGGGTGGAGCCGACGTACACTGAGGTCTACTCACAGTTTGCTGGAGCCTCCTCCCTCCGGCGATGCGCTCAGCTCCATCGGCAGGCTTCCTCGGCGGTCGGGCCGCTGGCGGTCACTGCCACTACATATGCTGTTTACATGCACCCAGCGTTGTTTCTGGCTGTGCCATTGCGTCTGCAGCATCATGCTACGCCTAGGGTCCATGTCTCTTGCTGTGTGGCCCTGGTTGGCATCACTGACTGTCGTAGGCACTACCTGGGTTTAGGCACCCGTAACTCTTTACTGCTATTTTTCTAGCTGATTCTGACCACACGACTCCGTTCGCAGCGTCAGTATTATGGTATGGTCCAGTTTTCAGGCAAAACGGACGACGTCCGGGTTTTGGTCTGTCGGGCGTCTGGTAGGGCTCACAGAGAAAACCCTGCCTGCCAGAAAATAGGTAAAGGATTGTTTTCTGATTGGCTGGTTGGCTGAGTAACAAGTTCTACACTAGTGGAGGGGGAGCTAGGACTTGGAGGGGTCTCCCATTGTTGCTCATTCTTCATTCCTAATCAGTCACTTTCAGTTTTCAGGTGCTTTCTGGCGCTAACACTGGCGAGCGCGTTTCTGAGTAACAAATCCAGAGCTTCCAGACTTAGACTCTAGAGCAACAGAGTGAGGGGGTAGCAGACTTAAGCAACGAGCGTGGAAGCCCGCACGCTGCATCAACAACGCTGCTGCCCCAACCTGCCGCTTGGCATTTCCAATTGGGTGTGTGCTCACCGGTTGCTAAGTCTCTCTCGCTCCCCTCACTCATTCTTGTCTTGGTGAAACCTGAGCTGTGAAGGCAAGCGATTACTGCATCCTTGGTGTCCACTATGCTATGTTGTGCTTCCTCGCTACATCACATCCAGTTGCGCTAGGAAGCTACTGAGCAACTACTGGTATCAGAGCCGTGGGGTCTCGTCCCCACTGCTCGTCAGTCCTGGACCCGGAACCCGTTCACCAAAGGCTCGTCGCAATCGGCGGACTTGCGAGATTCTCGCCGATTGCCACTACAGACTCTATGTCGGCTGCGCAGCATCACCACTCGCCACATCTGTGGCACCCAACAGTAGCACCTAGAGGTATTGCAGCTGTCCTTGACCATTCTGTGCTTCTATCACAGCGGCCCCATTGTGTTATCGCCCACACCCGTGGCCGACCGTTCACCTCCAGCCCCGCACGACGTCTCCTCGTCCACGACACTCTGCCTCTCTCCACAAGCGGGCTGGCCCTTTCTCCTTGGTGGCCCTCAATATCGCAGCATCCTCCAAGCAGCTCCTTGTTGCTTCCTCTCGTGAGCAGCTTTCTATCGTTTCTACCTGCCGCCACTGATCGGAAAGCAAAGAGACGGTGAGCATGGATGTGCCCCTCCATTAAGACCACCTAGTATGTTTCTCAAGAGACAACCATCCGGACAAAGTAATTGATTACGAAGCCAAGGTGGTGGGAGTAGAGCATGGTACAAAGGTAACGCACAAGCATGAGATGTCAGGGGGAGTCCACAAGCAGTGTTTCACACGCCTCCTACAACAGTAGATGGAGCAACAGAGAGCAGTAGAGAACGAAGCGGAGAACAACATGGCCATAACAACATGTTGTGTCTTCAAGGGGGATACTGAATTTCTCATTGAGTTTACCACAACTCATATGTGTGCTCTATTCACATCAACCACGGAACTCCTACCGGAGCCAAAGACGCTAAAGGACGTTCTTAATGGAGAACATGCAGTAGAATAGAAAGCTGCATTAGATGCATAATGCAATAGCCTCATGGACCAAGGCACATGGGAGCTTATGAATCTACCTTCTGGTTCACGGCATGTTGGGGTCAAATGGGTTTTCCGCATCAAAACAAAAGTTGATGGAAGTATTCACAAGTTCAAAGTATGTTTGTTGGCAAAAATATTTTCACAAGTGGAGGGAAATGATTTCTTAGAAACCTATGACCCACTGAGCCGCTACACCACAACACGCATTATGCTTGAAATTGCACCAATGCTAGACTACAAGGTGCAGCAACTCGACGTGAAGAACCTATTCTTCATGGGGAAATGGACACAACTGTGTTCATGAGGCAGCCAGAAGGCTACGATAATGGGAGTGGAAGAGTGTACAAGCTGGTGAAAAGTTTGTACGGGCTTAATTAGAGTCATCTTTTGTGGTACCGGAAGCTTCAAAGCCTCCTAGAATCCGTTGGCTTTCTCCCATCAACCTGCGACAATTATTTGTTCCTCCATTGTCCTTCACCAAACAAGCAACAAGGTTGCTATGCTTTGGTCTATTTGAACGACATCCTCATCATCCTTCCATCAGCACAATTCATCAAAGCCACAACTATGGCCATGGAAAAATAATTCAATGTGACCCTCATGCCAATTTTTTATTGTTATCTTTGTATGAACATCAAACGCAACCACACGACACCGACGCTTATGCAGAGTTAGCATAATTATGTCACCAAGGCCTGTGAACGCTTCGACGTGTCTGACAGGCACGTGCCTACTCCTCTCACTCAGCAGCAGCTGCTCCATGAGGGATCCAGGGGGAGGAGTGAGACAGACTAACGTGAACTCGAGCGTCATTGCTACGTGGATGCTGACTTTGGAGGGACCAAAGAAGACCGACAAGACAACACTAGTTTTGTGTCTTTGCTTGGTGGAGGAGTTGTCTCATGGATGAGCAAGCGGCACATTATCATTACTCTCACCTCAGTAGAAGATGAGTATGTGGTAGCAACAGCAGTAACACAGGAAGTTACCTACCTTTGCAACCTCCTCAACAACATCGACTTTCCACGAGAGAAGCTGACTGAAGTCTTTGTCGACAGCAGCTCAGCGATCGACCAGGCTAGCTCTACAAAATTTCAGGGTCGAACCAAGCACATCGACATTCAAGGGTATTGGATTTGATCCAAGGTCCAAGACGGAAAGGTAAAGCTTGTGCACGTTCCAGGAAAACTGCAAGTTGCCAATTGCTTGAAAAAAAGCGTCCCAAAAGACATCCTCTACAGATGCATGCAACAATATGGACTCACCGCAAGTGTGTTCTTGTAACATGACTTGAAGAAGCGTGAGGAGAATGGGACGTGGAAGTCAAAAGGTGGAATCCATGCCATGGATGCCTCCTGTAGTGTGCAAATGGGATTCACGTGTTTCATGGTATATGAGATCACGACATCAGGAAGCACAAAAAAGAGAGAGTCAGGAAGGGGAATTTTAGACCTGAAATCTATGGCTGAAAATAAATCCGGCATCCCTCATTCTCCTCATTCAACTCCAAGCTCATTGGCTCACTGACATTCTGGGTCTTACCAAGGCCACCACAATCCACATGGCAGTTCTGGTTGACCTCTCAAGCGCAAAGGCGTAATCACAACAGCCCCGGTAGAAGTAGATTTGACTTGTGCTGGTGAACACACTCTACGAGCAGCAGTTCTGTCAAAGAATGTGCTCAAAACAATACCTTCTGCTGGTATCTCTTTTGTCGCAGCAATAGACCCCACCAAAAATGCTAAATTCAGTGTAACGGTGGAAACCTGCAACGACTTTGATGCATAAAAGTTTGCGAAAGCGAACTTCGGCCAAAAAGGATAAATGGGCTGCGTATACAGCTTCGTCCTGGTTGCAGCATCAGGGGTTGTTCCCCTCGCCACCATCGCAACATGGCATCGGAACGGCATGCAGCAGGGGGCAGCTTGCTCAGCCTCTCACGGAAAACTGCGCAGCCAAAACCACCACAAAAATCCATCGCAAGCAAGGCAGGAGGCAGGGGGGTGAGCGAGCAGGAAGGCAAGCATGCCAGCGAGCTCGCCGTTCACGTCAATGCTCACTGCCGCCGTAAGGCACTGTGCAAGCATAGCTGCTGGACGCAAGTGCCAAACACTACCGGCACCTGTTTTGCAAGCAACAAACAAGGCGACAAGATGATAACAAGCAAATTTGAACAGCATGGGTGCAGGCGCAAGCGAATCCTGCGCAATAGCTATGGATAGTTACTGCGCCTGCTGCCTGATCACTTTTGTGACACAATCAGCATTGCACGTACTAACCTGCAAATAACATGCGAGCAGCAGTTTGCTGAACAGGCCCTGCTTTCCAGCGATTTTCGACGCCACATCCCTGATTCCATGGACTTGTCAACCTGAGACCCCTTTGCCGGACGTCCAACTCGCAAACTGTAAACCTGAGTCGCCCACTCGTGGACTGACCGGACTGAAGTGAGTCAGCCAAGTAGCAAGTCACTGTTCAACGGCTATGACTTGAGTAAAACGCACATGCTCGACTGAACGTGCGGAAAAAAGCTTCACACGACGCTCCTACTGACGTTTATGCAGCTCCGGCGGCTCCAAATAAAGGGGGAGGCTCAGAAATATTTTTTTGGAGTCTGAGACTGGTAGCGCCAATTCAGAAGCAGTTGGACGAGAGTAGGCATGAGAAAAAGGCATTTTGAGGTACATGATGAGCCTCATGGGCAAGGTCCATTGGCAGAATTGCTTCAACAAGAGGCAACAGATTTTCTAGGGTGGCCCAAACTCGGCCCAGATTTTTTTCTTCTTGCCAACTCGTCAGACCCAAATCTTCTGACACCCAAAGAAGGCTCCGTACATATTCTGGCAACCAAGGATCCCATGAATGAGGAGAATATTTTTTCCTTCGCATCGGATGCCGACATTGAATTCTTTCCTGAACAGCCTCTCACCAGAAGCATGACATGACTTCATTTTCTTGACAAATATTTCTGGAAGGCTCTCGAGGAATTTTTGGAAGCAGAACAACAGTAAAAAATTAGGGCATTGTACCACCAGCCCGGAAATTAAGGGGGAGTATTGGAGTATGCAATTACTGTGCTGATTTTATGCTCCACAATGGTGAAGTTGGTGTAGTAATCGGCAGACCGTATGAGGGATCACATCAATTACGGTGATATTGCTGGGTCCAAATTGGCTGAGATTTTTCCTCAACAATTACTAGATATTTTCCTGGCATCGAGGCCCTTGTGGTGTAAAGAGCCTGGATTGTGAATAGTGTGTAGGCATACGTACAATGTAGCGTATGTCCTTCACCAACTCCTGGGGAGATGTGGGGCTACACTCTGGACAGTGTTGCACAGGCACACAGGGCAGGATTACCTAATCCTACCTAGCTTATGTGCATCCAAAGTTGGAGAACAACATCTTTTGCATCATCTCCAATATGCGCGAGGTCAAAAGCAATCACATCACCTGTCAACGAGGAGAGATAGGCTTCAAGCTTCTGATGGATGTGGATCTACGAATCTACATCAAAATGCATAGCAGAATCAACGGTGTAGGAGGATAGCTTGTGGAGGAAGCCCTCTGGTGAAAAAACGTCACCATGAATCCGGATGAAGCTTCCTACATCAGGATGCTTCTCCAAATCTGATTCCAGAACCAAGGAACATCACAGAGTTGTAGGAAGCTTCCTCTACAAGGAAGTTTCATACCTGCAAAGACAGAAGGTAAATTTTGCCACCACATATAATGAAGTTTCTCCTCAAATATGGTCAACTTGTCAGGACCATATGTATATAAGGCGGTGGTCCTGGCTCACCTTCATATAACTCTTTCTCAGACACATCAACCTCAGTATTCCAGAGCTTCAAACTTCAGCTACTCAATCATCAGCATTGTCTTGGTCCTGGAGGTCTCTACTAGAGTGTCCAAGCCAAGACTCTACTGGAGTTTGCTCTAAAGACCCCTGTTATCCTAGCACTTGCGTGCCAGCCAGGGTGGAGGACGCCTGAGTACCTGTAGGCCAGACTACACCAAATACGGTGGCAGTGCCAAGACCCCTTGCGTCGACCGACGCAACGGATCTTGGCATAGCCTTGAAGGCCTAGCAATGATTTGTCCCTTCTGGTATGACAGGAAGCTCAGTGCTTTATATATAGTTGTGTTCAAACTGACTCATACTTGTACTTTGTACTTTGTACTATCACTCAAGAGATTCATTTCTCAGTTGTGTTCCTTTGTTTATTTTCATATGTTCAAGATAGTACGTGCTTTCTTACAAGATCTATGTACAAGCAGTAAGGAAACTAGACCTTGCTACCACAAACCAAACCACTTCCGTTGTACAAACTCTAATATCTACAACTACTACCGTTGATGCATTCAAAATTATACAAGGATTTCATTGTCTCTCTTTGGTCTCACTTGGTAAACCACCGAGAGGAGTTGGGATACCATAGAAAAGGAAGCATTAATCACTTAAAGACACTCTATGACCTTGGAATAAACGTCCTTGCAATTGGAAGATCTAATGGAGGATAAAATCATGGCAACCCTTGCATTTGATAAAGAAATCTTAGAAGTTCTCCTCCAACACAACAATGATGGAAAAAAACGGGTTTCTTAGATGTTCCTGAAGTACATGGATTGGGACTTAACTATGCGGTGTACATAGAAAAAGCTGGTGGACATGCACTTGTTTAAGATGTGGTGGTGCTAATTGGAATGCTGACGATGTGTTTTCTTGTACCGACCATCATTCCCTCAAACACTTGAAGATTATACCAAATCTGATCCATCTATAATTGTTAGTTGGCGTCTCTTGAGTCCAACTTTGAATGTGACATAGAGTATTGTCACGGAAAAAAAAAATCCAATATCGCGGATGCTCTGAGTTCACGATTAGTATTGGTTGGCCGAGGTCAATGTGCAATGGGTTGAGCTATAGCTATATCTGGAGTGACTGTTTGTAAGAGATTATGAACAATTTGGCAGATACGACAGAATCCAACTTTGGTTTGACACTCTGTATGGGCATCGACAATTCACTCACCAAGTTGTATTACCACCGAGCTCCAAAGCATTGTTTTGGAGGAGTGGCAGGATTGATCCAAGAGGAAACTATGGCAAGGATAAAAAAACTTGTATAATAGTAAAAGTGGGAGAAGATGCAAGACTACATTACAAATTCCTACAATTCATGCAATGTGCATCGACTCCATAAGTATAAATGAACCGAATCCCCAGGATTTGCTTCAATTGCTACCGGTACCATAGAAACCATGGTCGGATATCTCCATGGACTTCGTGACGGGTTTTTCCGTCACACTTGAAGGGTTTGATGCAATACTCGTGGTGGTTTACTGGTTTTCGAATATGTCACTTTCATATTGGCGATGCCAAATTCACCTCCAACAAAACAGTGTGACCATTCCTCGACAACTTTGTTTGACTACTTGGCGTCCCCTCCTCCATCACTAGTGGAAAAATGGACGGTTTAGCATCAGATTCTAGTAGGAATTGGTATCTCACAACAGCACTTGGATCCATTGACCAACGGCACTTCATCCTTGTACTGAAGGAGCTAAAAGATTAGATGCTCAAACAACTTCTCCAAACTATGTGGAAACCACATGGCACTAACTGTGTGGTGAATCTACTGATCGCCAAACTCGCATCAATTCAACAACCTCAGCAGGAATAGGTGAAATACCATTTTGGGGTGGTTTATGGAAAATCCCACACAACTACAGCAGGTTTGTATAGTTCAAAAAATATTCCAGCAGTCGACATGTAGCAACTGGAATCTTGTAGCAGATGGGATGAGACACGTCAGAAGCTTGAAAACAAACAAGCAGCAATGAAGCTAGAAATTTCCAAGCGTCAAACAGATAGCGAGTTACAAGTTGGTGGTCATGTCCTACTCAGTTGGGAAAACATCAAACTACGAGGACAGGATTGTGCAAAGTTGAAGCCTAAGCGGCTATGTCTGTTTGTCATCAAGGAGATGCGGACTCTTATCATTGCCAGGTTTTACTTATCTAACATTGGAATTAAACCTTGGTGCCCTGATACCAATGTAAAGAACTCTAACTGTCTAGAATCCTAGACTGTCTTGGGCCAGATCTCTCGGCTGAGAGTGGCTCACCACTAGGCCAGGGGAGTGTAGCGCGACCAGCGCCATGTGGATTCTATTTGGGGACCGTGGCCTGTGGGCTACAGGACAGGATGGCTTGAGAGTTGGAAGCCTCAAGCACTGCACCTTTGTCCTATTTGGCCAAGGATCTCTCTAAATCCATTGCACTAAGAGACGTGGATTATTCTGATCAATGAATATTTCAACTGACAAAGACATACGTCTTCTAACGCGTCGCACCGCAACTAGATAGGGAGAAACTGTTACATCCCCAATGTACACAAGTTTCTCAACTCTGCAAATGGGTATTTCTGTCACTGTGTTTATGGCGTGCAACATGGCGACTTCCAGATTTTTACGCCAATTTTTCATGGACATGTTGGCCAAGTGCTTCGACCGTAGGTATTCAGTTCTAGAAGATTGTAATATGATCAACCACTTTCCAGGATAAAAACTATAACAATTGTGAGACGTACCATCATTTTCATACTGCTCGTTCTCCTTCTCATCTGTGCTATACTTACAAAATGGTGTATGTCAATAGTCTAGAAACCCCCCTGACTTATTGTCAGAGTTTCTTGAAGCAACTATCCATGATGCAACATTGCATGTGTTGTTCACCTCCAGTGCCTAGGATCTTGAGTATGCCTCATTCTTGTTTTTGCACATGTTTATATGTTCTCTACAATTACAAAACTTGTCCTTAATGTACACTGGCTTCTATTCATAAATCGTTCATGTTTCCTAATTTTCCAAATAGTCATTTTCTTAGTAACTTCTACCTGTTCACCATCTTATTTCCGCTTGGGACAGTCGACGACTATACTTCTGTGCCCAACCTTGCAAAATTCTTCCAGGTATTTGCACCATCCAGAAATGTGTAGACCAAACAACAATGGTGGTACAATGAATAAATTCACCCAACAGAGAGCAGTGGTATCCCGGTGAGGAGTTCAAAGATGGAGGGAAAGTAGCAAGTGATTCACGACGCTCTCCAAGCAAACCAAGTGGTAGCAATGACAGGCTACACAATGAATGTCACAAAACCATTTACTCCTTCAGCCAATCTAGTGATGGACCTATCAGGTTGAGAATTTTCATGTCCTCCACCCTGTGGGTTGACACCTGGAACCATGGCAAGAGGCACAGATGATAGCCACACATTAATGGCCACCCGTACAGATAATCAACAATCACCTACTCCAGCCACTCAACGTGATGATGGAGGAGCTACAGAATTCATACACGTGGGAAACAGTGCTCCCTAGAAGAAACACCTAGTTCATCAGTGCATCCTAAGCTGATCAACCTCGCAAATCCAGAACGACCAACGGTACGGTAGTGTTTGACGAGTTTTGAGGTGTACTTCACCGCTATGATGATCGAAAAATAGAAGAATAAATATGACTTTGCCGCCTTGTTTCTGCATGGCACAATATGAAGTTGGTGGTCCAATCCATAGGAGATATGACGAAAGCAGGAGACCAGCATAGCTAGATCAATGGTTCATGCAAGAATGCTTACAACATCAACCGTGTGCAATAGAAATATCGAGCACATCAATCCAACATGGTATGACTGGATGACTCCATCAAAGGACTTCAATGATTTTGTGCTTGTTATTCTTGCACGCTTTGAAGAGCTAAACAAGAAGTCCGATACACAGTTCACCCTACATAGACTACATCATTTGTTTATTTTGGTGCAATACTCACAAAAGATTTGTGTGTACTCTGCCAAGCTAGATTGCGGATGCAATCATTGAAGATTGTACTAGGCACTGGACTTCTCGTTTAGTGTGGCAACGCATATGAGATCAGCACAAACTAAGTTCTTCTATTTCCTTTATGAAATTGATCAATATTGTCACGTTGGATGGATTCGCTCAAGAGGTAAAACATGGTCAACAATGTGGAAGTTGCTGCATAACCCATTGATTGGCCTCAATGGTCTCCTTCTACCCTTAGATATCCTTTAGATCACACCCTTCATTCATTGTTGTGCCATGCAAGAGCAAGTCCACGAGGTTGATTTTATTTAGATCATCTTTTACCCCAACAGCAGTAAAGTGCACCCCCAAACTTGTCAACTACATCCAAACCATGTGCCCTTTTCATGTTGCACAATATAACAACTATGAAAGTGTCGGCCGGATTTGGGCTTCACTCGATAGTTAGTTGTTGGTTGTTGTCTCCGTGAGAATTTCCCCTCGCGAGTGTGCATTTTCTCCATCACCGTGGTGAGCCATTGGAGTAGATGGTTGTTGAGGCCCTCAAGTGGTCATAAATTTTGATACATGTCATTATGCATACAAGCTTGTCGGTCGGTGCCTCATCCCATAATGCATGGTGTCGTACTAGTAAGCAACGGGAGTGACAGTCTAGCTTGAAAACCTAACGCAGCAGGTTGGGCAAGCAGTTTTGTTTATGCAACGTGCTGGAACCCACACTCGTTGCTTTGGCTGCCCCCTTAGTCTGCTGCACCAGAGTCTACGTCTGAGAGCTCCGGTGTTGTTACTCAGAAACGTGTGTGCCAGAGTTAGCGCTAGACAACAGCTAAAAAATGGAAATGACTGATTAGGAAGTAAGAATGAGCAACAATGGGAGACCCCTCCAAGTTCTAGATCCCCCCCAGCTCTGTACATCTTGTTACTCAGTTTCTAAGACAATCAGAAAAATGACCTATTTTCTGGAAGGCAGGATTTTCTCGGTGAGCCCTGCTAGACAGCCGACAGCCCAAAACCCGGGTGCCGTCCGTTTTGCCTGAAAACTGGACCATACCATAATACGCATGCTGCGAACGCAGTTGTGTGGTCAGAATCACCTAGAAAAATAGCCGCAATGAGTTATAGCCGCCTAAACCCAGGCAGCGTCTATGCTAGTCCCCAGTCCCAACAGTGCCCGAATAATATGAAACTTGGACCCTAAGCAAAACACGGCACTACAGATGCAAAATCGCAGTCAGACCCAGCACTGGACGCATGCAGACAGCATATGCAATGACAGTGACTGCCGGCGGCACGACTGACGAGGAGGTCTGCCAATGGAGCTAAGCACGTTGGAGGGAGGAGGCTCCAGCAAGATGCGTGTGGGCCTCAGCGTGCGTCGGCTTCACCAGATGACACTCCAGCAGAGTCGCTTCTTGTTGTTTGTCATCTGCACGCCGATGTACACAAGCCAGGATGGACACAACAGAGTACAAAGAGAGATGCGTGAAAACCAACACTCCCCCATGACTCACAGGCGCAGCGCACGTCGATGGGCAGAGAACACAGAGACCAAGCGGACAGGGATAGAGAGAGAGAGGACCTCACGGAAGCACACCAACCGCACTCATAGCCTTCTTGAACGAGTCACGCTTCAGTGCCGTGGTCAAGAAGTCAGCCAACTGTCGTGTCGTCTCAATCCGCACAACGCTGATGCTGGCGTCATGTAACAATGAACACACAAAGTGACACTCGACATTGATGTGCTTTGTGCGAGTGTCATGCACGTCGTCATGGTCAGCAATGGCCATGGCACTCTCATTCTCATAGTGCAAGGTGGTGGACGGGACTGACTGACGCAACTCGGACAACAGGCGATGCAGCCACACACTCTCACATGCACCAAAACCAAGGGCCACATACTCAGCCTCAGCAGTGTTGCGTGCAATGCAGCCTTGCTTGCCGCTACGCCAAGATACAGCCGTGACGCCAAAAAGAAAGATCCAGCCAGTATGACTCTTACCGTCCGGGCTGCTGGCCTAGTCACTGTCGGTATAGCCTACCGCAACAACGGACGGCTATTGACAGAACATGAGGCCTCATCTTGGGGTCGAGACGACATAGCATAGTACTCGAACCACGGCCTCGAAGTGGAGGTGACGCGGCTCCTGAGAGAACTGGGTTAGTAGGTTGACAGCAAACGCAATGTCTGGACGTGTCGTCGTCGCCAGGAACATTAGAGACCCAATGACACATAGATACGTGGTCACGTCTACTGGCTCCTCCACAATAGTTGGATTGGAGCCCTTCAGCTTCGCCTGTCCATCGGGTGACATGGGTGAGGATGCTCTCGGCACGAGGGGTAGGTCCTTAGCGAAGCGCCCTGACAAAGTCAGGACATAGGCGGCCTAATGGACGTGCAGGACACCCATGGAGCAATCATGCTCAAGCTCCATGCCCAGAAAGACTCGAGCCGACCCAAGATCCTTCATCTGGTACGCGGCATGCAACAGGTCCTTGACTTGGTGGATGGCAGCAGTATCGGGTGACACAATGAGCAGGTCATCAACGTGGACCAGGACAGCGACAAAGATTTGGCCTTGCAGACTGATGAATAGTGCGGGGTCGGCAGTGCTGCGAAGGAGGCTGCCACTGAGAAGCATACGATTGATCTCCTAATTCCAGCAGCGGGGTGACTACTTCAAGCCATAGAGGGCTTTTCGTAACTTCCAGATCTTGCAAGAGCCATCGACAAAGCCCGGAGGCTGTGCCATGTAGAGGTCCTCGCCTTCCAGTGAGCCATGGAGAAAGGCGTTGCTCACATCCATCCGATGCAGCTCCCACCCATGCTAAGCAACAAAGCTGAACAACACCCGGCTAGTGGATAATCGACCGACTGGGGCAAAGATCTGGTCATAGTCGACCCCAGGGACCTGAGCAAACCCCTTGGCCGTAAGAAGGGCCTTGTACTTGTCCAGGGACCCGTCCGGCTTCCACTTACGCCGGAGGACCTACTTGGCGCCGATGCCCTTTCGGCCGGGGGGAAGGTCAACAAGCTCGTAGACCTGATGTTGCCAAATGGCGGCGAGCTCGTCGGCACGTGCAGCCCTCCAATGTGCGGCCTCGGGAGACACCCGAGCCTCACGTAGGATGGCTGGATCCTCTGGGCGTTCCATGGGTTGGACACTGAGTTTGTGACATCTCGCCCCCCGGGTGGTGTACGTGTGAGCGTGGCTGTGACGACATATCGATGCTCCTGATGGAGCATGGTGTAGACCAAGGGTGACCCCGGATGTAGGTCAGTCATGACTACCAAAGTGGCCAAGCCAAGTGCTTCGATGCCAGGGTCCCCACTCACGATTGTGGGAGTGAGCTACAGGGAGGCAGAGAACCTTGAAAGGTGACACGGGGTCCTGACGCGATGGGACACAAGACAGTGGCCAATGTGCTCGCTAACGGTCAGGGTAAGAGACTCCCGCTCGGGCCACGTGTGTAGCGTGCCGGCGCGGACAAGGCGGACAGCTTGGAGGTGCCAGCGAAAGCAGATGGGGCAGTTGGCTCGGAGGGGCTGGCGGACACAGACGGGGTAGCCGGCATAAAGGTGCCAACAGACGCGGATGGGGAAGTTGGCCCAAAGGGACTGGCGGACACGAACGGGGCAGTCGGCGAAGAGGTGCCAGTGGACGCAGATGGGATAGCTGACCCAGAGGGGCTGGCGGACACGGATGGGGTAGCCGGTGCAAAGGTGCCAGTGGACGGAGATGGGGCAGTTGGCCGAGAGGGGCTGGCGGACATGGATGGGGCAGCTGGCATAGAGGTGCTAGCGGACGCAGATGGGATGGTTGGCCCGGAGGGGCCGGCAAACACGGACGGGGCGGCCGGCACAACGGTGCCAGCAGACGCAGATGGGGTAGCTGGCCCGGACGGGCTGGCGGACACGGACGGGGCGGCCGGCGTGGAGGTGCCATCGGGCGCTAACAATGTGACGCCCGGATGCGGCTCGGCAGAGGACGGACCCACCACTCCCCCACGCAATGGGAGGGACATCGATGGGCCAGAGCAAACGAGGTTGCGGAGAAACAGGACTTGAAAAAGAGGGCATCTCGGGACTCGATGATGGAGTGTCATGATGGATCCCGACACTCCATCCATGCCTTTGACTGACGTAAGACGCCAAGGTGCAGGGAAGGCCGCGAGGCTCAACTTTTCCACCTTGGTGTGGGTTAGGCAGCCACACGATGGCTACGCATCCCCATGCACCAGCCGGCCGGAGGTCGGTGCGCTCGCCACACCAGTGCTGGTACGGTATGGACTAACGATGAAGAGGTCCGTGTAGAATCCGGTTCCAGACCCACGTCATGTAGGTCATGGCTTCGAAGTAGAAGCCATTGGGAGGACCAGAATCAACACGCATGGTGCAAAACGTATCGACCATGGTACGGTTCCACAGCTTAGAGACGCCATTCTGGGCTGGCGTGTAAGGCGTCGACGTCTCATGATGGATGTCCCGGTAGGCGAGGAAGAGGGTGGTCTCCCCCATAAACTCGCCACCACAATCAGAGCGAAAGCGACAGAGAGGGAGACCACACTCGCGCTCAGTACGGACGAGCCAGTCTGGAATGGTGGGGGTGACATCGCTCTTCCGTCGAAGACAGAAGATCCAGCGGTAGCGAGAGTAGTCGTCGGTGAGGGTCAGGACATAGCATCCGTGCTCCCTGACGGACTCTGTCGGGAGGAGACCCATGACATGAGAGAAGACCAAGTCCAGCGGGACGGATGCACGTGAGGAGGACAGGGGGTAGGTGGACCAATGCATCTTCCACTGAGCACAATCAATGCACACCGTGGGACACGCAAGTAGAAAGGAGGTTGGGTCAAGGCCCTTGATAGGTTGCATGGGGAGCATGCTTTTGACAGCGGTAGAGTGGATATGACAGAGGTGACGGTGCAGGAGGCGTGTGTGTTGTGGAGAGAGTGTACTGGTAACAAACACATGGCTTGTGTTGGCCAATGGGGAGGGGGCGTAGGGAGAAGCGGACAAGTGCGGCATGTGCCACAAGTTGCCACGGGCGGTGGCATGCAAGACGACACAACCGGACGGATGCAACGACACAGTACCAACACCAGGCGAATGCAGTACGTCCATGCTCATGCGGTCAATGGCAGCGACAAAAAGGAGGCTGAGCTCAAGACTAGGGACGAAGAGGACATCAGTCACGGAGATATCCCTAGCGGAGCCTAAAAAACAAACAATATTGATGCCGTGAATGGGTAAACCTGACCAGAGCCTGTCCAAATCCCAGAGACATCAGTAACGGGGCCAAGGACACGAGGCCTTGCACGAGACCATCACGTGATGCGTGGCCCCTAAGTCAATGATCCAGGTTTCATTCGGATCCTCGACTGGTGTCGTCAGGTCGCTAACGGTGACATGGTAGTTGACGAGGGACGCGGATGCAGTGGAAGGGGGTGCGAACCGGGACTGCCAGTCATCCAGCCATGCGACATCATCACAGAGAGGAGCAGGTGAGGAGGGCACGACAGAGCGTGGAACGGATAAAGGTATAGGGCATGACCGTAGCTCAAACTCTGTCATGCATGGCAGGCCAGGGTGACCAGCGACGATGAAATTCGTACTTCCCTGGAGAGGAGGGCGAGGCAGTCCGAGCTGGAGTGTGATGAACTCCTCCAACTAATGCTCATGAGTGGAGGGTTTGACGGAGTAGACCATCTGCTCTGTCACGGCACCAGAGTCTGGGAAGGAGGAGGAAGGCGCCGGTGATGGAATAACTGGTGCGAACGGATGCGGATGATGCTGTGACTGAGCTATCGCAGGCTGAAAGGGAGGCAGTGCGGACATAGCATGAGCAGCGACAGTCAAGGTAACGGTGGCGAGGCATCGCTCACGCTGGCGATGTATGGTGGCGATGATGTACGCTTCGTCTGTTGGGAGCAGACACGTGTACCATCCGTGTCCTGGTTAGCCACAGTTATGACAGACTAAGCTGTCGCCACTAGATCTGCTGGACTACTGCTGTAATCCCTTGCCCTTCTTGTCCTTATGTTTCTTTTGGCCAGATGATGAGGCACCGGAGGACACACCTACTATGGGAGTGACAACAGCCACAAAGGCGACTGTAGGAGAGGCGAGGGACTCCGTACGCTGGATGCGGGACTCTCGACGAGCCTCCTTGATGTGGAGAAAGAGCTCGTATGCCCATGGCATGAGGGTGCCTTGGGCAGCCATCACGGCAAGAACGTCCTAGGTGTAATGGACAAAGACGTCGGCGAACACGTTGGTTGTGCCGCGCTTGATAGTGAGGAGCGTGGATAGAGGGGATGGTGTAGTGTCTCCCATGCAGCAACGGATTCCCTCCGCCCGCTACCAGTAGGAGGTAACCGTCTCGGTCTCCCCCATATTGAGGGAGCTGAACTCCCAAAGCAGGCGGTTGGTCTCTACCTCGTTGGAAAGGCGATGAGGTCATGTGAGGATGTGCCATGTCATCGCAACGTTGGGGAGGCCACCAGTGGAGAAGTCGCCGAGAAAGGGTTCGAGAGGGGCAGGACGTAGTATGGTCATAGACCCTTACCCTGCACCCAGATGCAAAAGCTGAGCTCCCAGCTCCGGAACTGCTGGCCAGATTGGAGCGGCGGGGGCGGCATTTCAAATTCCTTTGGCCTACGGCCAGCACACAGAGCGGGGCCTAGGACTGACAACACAGTTTGCCTTTGTCGCAAGGTATGTTGCTGTACAAAAAACTGTATAGCAGAGGAAATGGCAGGACTAGCATGCCCGGGTGGAAGGAAGGGCGGTGACTCCTGATGCTGATGTCGCTCTTGCTGCTAATGTAGTGGCTGCTACTGTGGCAGCAATGTCGGCGGCTGTAGTGTCGCTAGCTGCTGCGTCAGCGTTGCGAGCTATAGGCGTATGGTAGCTAGCGGATCTGTCGAGCCCGCAAGGCCAACGATAGATCCTGGAGGATGTTGGTGCTGTAGCGGCTGCTGCTACTGCTACTATTGCTCTTGTTGTTGCTCTTGCTGTTGCTACTGCTGTTGTTGGAGTGGCTACTACAGCAGTTGCTACTACTGTTACTATTGTAGCGGCTACTGCTACGGCTGCTGCAGCTGCTACTACTACTATTGCTACTGCTATTGCAACGGCTGCTGATGCGGTTGCAGCAGCTACTACTACTGTTGTTGTTGCTCGTGAATTTTCTACAGCTACTGTTGCTTTTTTTGCTACTACAGATGCTATAGTTGCTACATAAATGGGGGACCAATGGGTCCTCCCACAGAGGAGGACCCCTCCTTAGTTTCAGCCATGGTTCCGTCTGTTTATTTTGTTATGTTGAACTTGTTGGTGACGTTTGCAGTGAATTTAGGAGTGACGTCGGTGGTAACGTCAACTGGGACATCAGCAGGGACGTCAGCCGAGGATGGCTGACATCAACAGTGGTGTTCGCGTTGCTGTTGTAGCCGTTGCAGCATTAGCTGCTATGCTACTATTGTTGTTGTTTCTACTGTTGCTATTGCTACAATGACTACTACTACGGATGCTGTAGTTTCTACTACTACTGCTATTGTTGCTACAGCTACTGCTACTGCTACTACTACTACTGTAGTGGCTCCTACAGTGGCTGTTGCTACTGCTGCTACTACAATGGATGCTACAATGGCTACAGTAGCAGCAATTGCTGCTGGTGCTACTACTACTACTACTGCTACTACGGCGGCTACTATTGCGGCTACTGTAGTAGAAGTTGCTGCTACTGTTACAGACGTCAACAGTGACATCAGTAGTGATGTCACTAATGACATTTGCCATGAAGTCAATGCTCACAACTGACATCACTATAGCTGCTGCTGCTGTTGCCGTTGTTGGTGCAACTACTACTACTATTGTAGTGGCTACTGTGGCAACTGCTGTTGCTACTGCTATTGCTTTTGTTGCTTTAGTGGCTGCTGCTGTGGTTGTTGCAACTGTTACTACTGTTGTTGCTACTGCTGTTGTTGGAGCGGCTGTTGCTAGTGCTGCTACAGTGGCTGCTACTTGTGTTGCTGTAGCTGTTGCTGTTGTGGCAGCAGCTATTGTGGCTGCCATTGCTAGAGTAGCATTGCTGCACGCAGCTATTGCTTTGGCAAGTGATGCTACTATAGCAACAACAGTGATGATGGGGGTGTTGTCCCGACCCCTCGGCTGTAGTGAGTGCGGGGGTTTCGCGATTTTTCTATTGTCTCTTTTTTTCTTGTACGTGGTCACTACTCACTACTGCTGCAGTTGCGCACTGCTACCGTGGCCACTGCTGTTGCTATTGCGGGCCGCTATCACAAATGTTGCTGCTGGTTGTTTTTTTGTTGCTGCTGTTGCTACTGCCCGCTGTTGGCTCCCGCTGCACGTTGTCGACTTCTGCTGCTTGCTAATGCTGCTACTCTTACTGTTTGCTAATGTTGTTATTACCGTTGCTGCTGCTTGCTGTTGTCAGCTACTACTGCTGTTGTTTGCTACTCATTGCTGCTCATTGCTTGCTGCTGGTGCTGCTGCTCGCTACTTTTGGTGCTACTCGTTGCTTGCTATTGCTCACTACTACAATTGTTGCTACTGCTAATACTACTGCTCTTGCTTCTACTACCGCTGGCTACTGCTACTACAATCCGTAACTACAACTGCTGCTGCTGCTGTCCGCAACTGCTGCTCCTACTACACGCTTCTGCTTGCTGCAACTACTACTGCTTGTTGTAGTAGCTGTTGCTTGCTAGCTGCGTGCTACTTGCTGCATGCTGCTTGTTGCGTGCTGCTACTACTACTACCGTGTTAGCAACAACATATGCTCCGTCACTTTCCTGGCGGTTTCATAGCCACGTGTGTTGGCGCCGCTCTAGCATAAGTCGGTTGTGCCGGTCGCGAGTCTATCATTGCTCCGACTGACGTGGGGTGAATGCTGCCCAAAAGCAATTGGCAACATTTTCCCCTCGTCGAGAGCGTTTTGAAGAAGCCACCCGGCGGATCAACGCTACCGGAAAAAATCCGACAGTATTTCCCTGTCACGGGCGCGTTCTGGGGACCGCCGGCGTTGAATGGACCTGTTCGTCGGTGTTCTGTTGCTTCTGCTGCGCTCTGACTCTGATACCAAGCTTGAAAATCTAACACAGCACGTTGGGGTAGCAGCGTTGTTGATACAGCATGTAGGAACCCACGCTCGTTGCGTAGGCTGCCCCCTCAATATGCTGCACCATAATGAAAGTCTCAGAGCTCTGGTGTTATTACTCGGAAACGTGTGCGCCAGAGTTAGCGTCAGACAATAGCTGAAAACTGGAAATGATACATCAGGAAGTAAAAATGAGCAACAATGGGAGGCCCCTCCAAGTTCTAGCTCCCCGCCCAGCTCTGTAGTGCTTGTTACTTAGTTTCTAAGCCAATCAGAAAAGGGCGGAGTGACCATATACCCCTCGTTTCCGACAATAAGCCTGATCCCCCCTCGCTTGGAACAATAAGCCCCATCTCCCCCTATGTTGGAACAATGAGCCTGATCCGCCACTACGTCGGAACAATAAGACTGATCCCCCCCTTCTACACGGATGCGGGTTTGTAGGCGTAGAAAATCAACAATATACCCCTCTTGTTTCTCAAAAGATAGCATGTCGACTTCGCATGGATGCGGCAACGACGTGCTGATGTCACAATTTTTTTACCCAATCATCGCAAACTCCTTAATAGAAGGGTTTGTGATTTTTCATCAGTGGTTTGTAGGGAGTTTGCATGGGGGGTCCAAGACTCCCAATGTGATAAAGGAGAACCTGTTGGGCCTCGCGACAGTGGGGCCCAACAGATGCCCATGCAAAAATAAACCCTAAAACCCCTGTGTAATTAGGGGGTGGGTTTTTCTATTGTTTGTATATCAAACGAGGGTATAAAGTTGAGAAAAATATAAGATAAAACAAACAGAGATTTTTGACTCCACATTCATGGAGGGGGATTCCTACGGATGCTCGTCGGCCGGAATCCTCGGCCGACGGATTTCGGTACCCCCCCCACCACACTACTCCCCCTCCCGCCTCCCAGAAGCGCAGCGGCTGCCCGTACCATCGCGACCCTCAATTGCGAGGGCCTCAATCGGCGGGCCACAGGGTGGGCACGTGGGCTGCGAGAGGTGGAGGGGGTGCGGGGTAGGGGGGACGGCGGTTGACAAAGTGCCGTCCGACGGACGTTGGCGGGCAATCACCCTCCCCTTGACCCCTCGATACTATCGCGGCCCTCCATCGCGACAGCCGCGATGGAGGGCCGCATTCTACCTGGCATGCCCGCTTTTGCCATGCTTAAGCAGCGACATGCGTCGCTGTTTGAGCATGGTGAAAACGGGGGGGGGGATAGGGCTTATTTTTGCCAGGCAAGGGCACATGGGGCTTCTTGTTCCGACGGAGGGGTATTTGAGGCTTATTGTTCTGACGGAGGGGCGAATGAGGTTTATTGTTCCGACGGAGGCTTCTGAGGGTCATGGGTAACAAAACAGGGGAATCGGCATTTCGTCGATCAGAAAAATGACCTATTTTCTGGTAGTCAGGGTTTTCTTGGTGAGCCATGCTAGACAGCCCAAAACCCGGGCGTCGTCCGTTTTTCTTGAAAACCGGACCATACCATAATACACACGTTGCAAATGCAGTCGTGTGGTCGAAATCACCTAGAAAAATAGTAGCAATGAGTTATAGCCGCCTACACCCAGGCAACGTCTACGCTAGTCCTCGGTCCCAACAGTACCCGAATAATATGAAACTTGGACCCTAAGCAGAACATGGTGTTGCAAATGCAACAGCGCAAACAGACCCAACACTGGACGCGTGCAGACAACATATCCAGCAACAGTGACTGCCGGCGGCACGACTGTCGAGGAGGTCTGCTAATGGAGCTGAACACATTGGAGGGAGGAGGCAAGATGCGTGTGGGCCTCTGTGTGCGTCAGCTGCATCAGACAACACCCCAGTAGCGTCGCATCTCGCGTCAATCATCTGCACGCCGATGTACACAAGCCGGGAGGACACAACAGAGTACAAAGAGAGATGCGTGAAAACCAATAGGGTTTGCCAATCCTCTGTGTTCTGTTTGGATAGCGTTGCAAAATTCTTACTATCAATATTCCATCACTTAATTCTCGGCAATTAAAGAACCTTCGATTGCATGTTTACAATAGCGCGAACAAGAATGGAGAATACCCTACTGCCTGATGATTTCGACCATTTAGCAGTTGCTAATTTCGTAATCTTTGATTTCGGCGTCGGGTTTATATCCTTGGTGTTTCTTCAAATTCGTCGAAAATGTTGTGGTGCCTCTTTAAATTCGGCGACAGGTCCGTGTCAATTTTTTTATTCGGCGAGCTCGGAATGCCGTTGGACGGATGGCCGCCGTCGTGTCAGTTTCGCGCGCGTCGTGCATCGTTCACGCCGACGCGGTAAAATGTATTTCGCTGCAACGGCCAATCACGCCACAGACGTTGGCACATAGGGATAAGGGCGGGGAAGGTACGCGCACGTACTGCAGTCTACCCAGCCAATCTCCATTCAGTTTTTGCAGTCCCCTACGATGGACCGCTATCTGCACAAAGTGTCGCCCAAAGAGCGCGCACGTCGCATCATGCAGGCTTCTCGTCAAGGTCCTGCAGCTCGTACGCCACCACCACACCGTCCGGTGGGGAGGCCTCGCAAGCCTGTCACGCTCACGTTTGACAACACCGAGGAACCATGCATGCCAGTGCAAGAGCATTCCAAAAACGCTGACCGCAGGGACAGTGTTGCTACTCCAACGCCCCTATCCCTCCCGTCGACCATTCCACTCGTGTGGTGCCAGGTGACGTCCACCGGTGGTTCTCAGTCCACCGTGAACTGCACCGTGACCACCCGCCCGTGTCCTCCAAGAACGACTTGGAACTACAGTCCAGGTGCGGGACCCTCTGGCACTGCGGACATCCCCAAGGGAAGCTGCACACCCCCTGAGGGGCGCCGTCCAACAGCGGCGGAAAAAGGGAAGGCTCCCGCCACGTCACCGGTGAAGCGTCCACAGCGGGAGCCTCCAAGAACAAGGCTCCGTACAGGAGCGCTGTTCATCAACGATCCTCCTCGCAAAAATGTGAACAACAGCAATGGCCATGGCAACATCAGCGACAGCAACAACAGCGGCAGTGACAGCATCTACGACAATGAGGCCTCATCCTCCACATCCAACGGCCAGGACAGCGACGACTCAACCGATACGGAGTGCATTGCTCTCCAGGTCACCTCGAACACAACAACCGCCGATACCGGCACATCAACGGCTGGTTCTGCCTCTCGCAAGAGAGGCAAGTACGTCGACTGGTTTGGTTCGGGGCATTTCCGAACCATTTACCAGGCGTACAAGACGCAGCCGTCCGCGTACGCAACCGTGCAGCATCTCCGCCGCACGTTTCGCACTCCGGATGGTTACTGTGTGTTCGACCGACTTGCGGCTAGCACAGTGGCGGGGTGGTTCGTGGAGGGCACAAAAATCGTTAAAAAACAGTACGAGGAAGCTGTCCTGGCGTCTATAGCGGCAGCACCATCACCTCCAGTCAGCAACAGGAAGCGCAAGCAGGGATGCAAGGGGAAGAGTTCCTGGATCGCTTCCCAGCCGGCAATCATGCAGGAGATAAAAAAAGTCCTCGAGGCAGACCGAGTAGCTGGCGTGGCGCTGAACAGTAAAACAGTGCGGCAGCAAGTGCGGGGGATCATCGCGCGCCATGCACCCGATGAGCTCGAGCGCATGGGGCTCAAGGCGTTCAGCAGATCATGGGTGCGCTCCTTCATCACCCGTGAACTGGGATGGTCATGGCGCGCTGGAACAACGGCCGCGCAGAAGGTGCCCGCCGATTGGGAGGAGCAGGTGCTCACATTCCACCGGCGGGCATCCTGCATGGTGACCCTTTACGGCATAAAGCCGTTTATGGTCATCAATGCCGACCACACCTCGGTGCAGCTGATGCCAGCATCAGGGGCACACGTACGCTCCCCGTTGAAGCGACGATGTCGGCATCCTTGGTCTCGAGGACAAACGCTGCATCACGGCGGTCGTGACCAGCGCCATGACCGGTGACCTGCTCCCCATGCAACTCATTTTCGGGGGCAAAACCGCGAGATGCCTGCCGGCTGGTGAAAACGCCACCAGACTACTGGAGTCCGGGTGGAACCTGACCTTCATGCCGACGCACTGGACGAACGCGGACACCACGCGTGAGTGGGTCCGCGCTATTGTACTTCCGTACTAAAAACGCACGTGCGCTGCCCTCAAAGTCAAGGAGGGAGAAGCTGACATCCTGCTCGTCCTCGACACCTGGCGGCCTCAGTGCAGTGCGACATTCCAGGAGTGGCTGACAACAAATTTTCCATACATGCGTACCGTGTACATCCCTGCGGGATGCACACCGAAGGCGCAACCAGCGGACATAGGCATCATGCGTCCGCTGAAAAACAAGCTTGAAGAACTGTTTGCAGAGTGGGGTTCCGAGCGGACAAGCATGGGAGAGAGCACGGGCGTTGGGATGAAGGTCATGAAGGAGGCAGCATGCTCGTGGTTTTATGATGCATGGATGTACCTACGTGATGCTGAGCCAGTAGTGAAGAATGCGTGGGCCAAGTCAAAGTTCCCCAGGGTTTTCGATCCCGCGTTTCAGCGGGCAGCAGCACCATACGCTGGGAAATTACTTTTCCACAGTGATGAGGTCGAAGAGGAGGACGTCGTCGTGTAGTGTGTTTAATGAAGTCATTTTGTCTTTTCCACTCTCCGCATGTTTGTCCCCCTCTCGCCACCAGAATTGTGCTTCGCCGAATTTGAACATCTCGCAAGACTGCCTGAAAATGACGAGGAAAATAGGCTGCATAGGACACGTACCAAAACCGGACATCATACACTACCCTTAAATGAAAATCCTAGAGTAACACTTTAAATTTGTTTATGAACCGTCTGAATTAATTTCATGCCTGTATAAATTCGTCCAAATGTTCAATTCGGCGAAATTCGACCAGCAAAAAAATATTTAAAATCGAATTCATCAGGCAGTAGGGTACTTGGGGTCTTGGGTGCTCAAGTTGAGAGACCATTCAGATGTCGCATCGTGAGAAGGTGATTTGAAGTACCTGGCCAAAAATCTGGGGGGGGGGGTTTGGGGAATATCGGGGAGATTCTCTATAAAAGCCTACCTTTGTAGAGAAGTTGATGGAATGGTATGAAAAGGTTTACACGGTCCGCGACAGTTCTTTCAACGTTTATGGAATGTGATCAAACTTGTAAGAAACTTACAGAACAGAAACTTGAGATTGGGTAAGCATGGAATTTTTTTATCAAGCGACATGTGTAAAAATGTAGAGTTATGTGCGTGATGGTTTAATGGAGTAGGTATAATAATACCCACGTGAGGAGTTTAAGGACATTTGGAAGTCAGTAAATTTTAAAAATATCACAATTATACATAGAATTGAACTATTAAATCATTATATATTACTCAAATGTGTTGATTTCATTGATTTTCTTTTGCTTCGCAACCTCTACCTGTTCAACATACATATACTATTATTTTAGAACCTAATGGGAATTTAAAGAAGAATAATTTGTACATGGAGACTTTTTCCTTTCTTAAGTGGCGTTATGATTTATTTTTTGTTGCAAGGGGCATGAAAGTGAACATCGTCTTGAAAATTAGCAGCTAGGTTGCTAGGTAGCGAATGGTAGGTATTTAGCGAGATTCCCAAAATTTGTTTTCTGCCTACCGAAGATTCAGATCGAAGCGCGAGTCCCATCCAGGTTGGATTGGGTTTTGATGATGATGATTATTATGTTTATCGTCGCTACCCCTCCACGGGGAATGGACGGTGGCACAGAGCCACATGTAACAGTGAGAGTCAGGAGGGACATCCACACACGACAAACATGGAGAGGGGCATGCATGTGCCCACTGTCAAGTGTAAAGAAGCACACAGGGGTCAAAGCGAATGAAGTCCTAGCAAGATTCTGAGGGGGGGAGGGACTGAGCACACGAGGGCAATAAGAGCGACATGCCAATGGTGGCCAAAGAGGCCTAGTAACGGCATATCACAAATGCCGAGCTCAGCTGCGCGGCGGCCAGAAGGCTGCTACATGCTGCGAGCTCGCTCCATACGAATCCACCATATTGATTGAATAGCGGCTGTCATCCTGGGCTGCAGATGCTGAGGAAGTGGCGTTGGCGCGGGGGAGGGGGAGCACGGGGTCGATGCGGGTAACCCAGTGTCTGCTGCAGGTTGGGGCTGCTGTGGTAGCTGTAGTAGACCTGGAGCATACCTGCCACACAAGACGCCAAGCAGGCCTGGTCCTCGAAAGAGAGGAAGTCCTTTAGCGAGAANGTAAAATAGGAGAGCCTTGGGGGTATCAGTAGTGCGGGTAGTGCTGGCGATTGGTTGCACGGGGGGGTTGGCGGTGGACAGTGTGGAAGCTGGGCTCTCAGTGCTGGGAGGGTCAGGGGTTGCAGGTGGGGGATGGGGGGAGGAAGGGTGGGGGGAGTGGGAGTGAGGGGAGGATCCAGACAGACCAGGGGAGAGGAGGATCGAGCGTAGCTTGGAGCGCGTGAAGACGTGGGACAGTTCAAACCAAGAGTCTGAGACGGGTGAGGTGCACAGGGCATGGGCAGCACGTAGGAGTGTGGTATGCCATGGTGATCGATTCTCTACATGCCAGCAGTAGGCAACATTGGCAAGACGCTCCACCGGTAGCGCTTCTAAATACGCTGCATATCTAGGGCCATAGACAAAGGGCAAGAACTGGAATGGGAGGGTGTTCGACTCAAGATGTATCAAATTGGGTTTTGTGGGACTGCATGCGACGACGTGGCGGTTTCAGGACCCGGCAAGTTTTGAGGGCCTGTTGCCTTGGATACTTGTTGCTGAAAAAACGCTTCCTCCTCCGAAAGTCAAATGGTTCATTGCCTTCTTACGAAGCATCTTCGTCTTCAAAACGGGATGACAACTGTCTTCGAAGCGCGGATCCCATCTACTTGTTTTCCCGTTCGATTGCAATTTCGTCTCGAACATCAACTTTTGTTAACGTTCTCGGTGATTACTGTCATATAGACACCAAGTACGTGGTTGGTCCCTTTGGCCTTGGAGCTGATCCAAGTGAACCTCACGGTTCACCCGATGCAGCATTTTTACGGTTCACCTCTTAACCTCCGCTTTCGATCCAAAGAGGAGGAAAATATCCGCGTACCCAAGATTTCGGCACCAATATCGCTAAACCCCCGACGTCGAAACGTTGAAAACAGGAGACCCAGGGTGCTGTAAATTTGGAACAGAGAGCCCTTACTTCCAAATTTGTGTCATAAGGTGCCCCGTGTGAAGTCTTTGTGCCCCGCGGGGTACATCGTGTTGCTTCGATAGACGGGGTACTCAGAATGTACTGAAGTACCCCGCCTGGAGATGGTGTTCTCGGCAAGAAAAGAGGATGTACTGTCGCCAGTATCCAAATGGGACCTTAAGAAGGGATGGTTTTTGCATGTCTTCGCCAGGGCACTTCACCGAACGTTTTCGGTCTCGTGCTTTCGACACACAAACTGTCGTTTTCCTAACGTGCCCCCCATCCCCCATTTCACGAATGCTATTCGGCGTATTATCTCAATGTAAAAATGAGACTTTTACATTGAGATAATACGCCGAAGTCGTTAAATGTACAAATATTGAAAATGACCATGTTGCCGATGGGGTACCTCGTGTCGGTCACACAGGCTGCGGGGTAGCCTCTTTAAAATATTTAATTTTGGGACACCTTGAGATAAAAATCGATAACGGGGGCTCATGGTGATAAAAATATGCCGTAAGGGATGCATAACATTTTCGACTCTCCAAAACTGGGTACCCCGTAACTTCGCCGTCCGAAGAGTAGATAGTCGTCGACGACGTGGCCCACGCAGACTCTTTGCAGCTCTTCACGGATGACGCCATTCCAGACGCGTCGAAACGCGCCCTTCAATATACCACAGGTGCACCGCAACGCAACGATTCGGGCTCACGACGAACGGCAAGTGATGCGAACTGGCGGGCCGTAGACGGACGAAGGGATCTGGGCGGAGGAAGTAGGGAGGAGGAGGGGGGG
>SZWC01003666.1:170145-181116 GCA_023375785.1 Penium margaritaceum | reverse complement strand
GAGGAGGTCGTCGACGTACACCAGAACAGCAGCGAAGGTCTGGCCTCGCGGACTGACAAACAGTGCAGGGTCCGCGGTGCTGCGCTGGAGCCCACCACGAAGGAGCGTGCTGCTGATCTCCTGGTTCCAGCACCGAGGCGACTGCTTCAGGCCATAGAGGGCCTTACGCAGTCGCCACACTCTCCCGGTGCCATCGTCGAAGCCTGGTGGCTGCACCATGTAAAGCTCCTCACCCTCCAGTGAACCATGGAGAAAGGCGTTGCTCACATCCATCTGATGCAGCTCCCACCCATGCTGGGCGACCAGGCTGAAGAGAGCCCGGCTGGTGGAGAACCGGCCAACTGGGGCGAAGATCTGGTCATAGTCGACCCCAGGGACCTGGGCAAACCCCTTTGCAGTGAGGCGGGCCTTGTACTTGTCCAAGGACCCGTCGGGTTTCCACTTGCGCCGAAAGACCCACTTGGCGCCGATGGCCTTCCGACCTGGAGGAAGGTCGACGAGGTCGTACACGTGGTGCTGTCGGATAGCAGCTAGCTCATCGGAGCAGGCAGCGTCCCAGTGTGCGGCCTCAGGAGAGGCTCGTGCCTCGCGCAAGGTGGTTGGGTCCTCCGGGCGTGCTGTGGAGCGGACTGAGAGAGCGTGTGCCTCTCGCGCCCCAGGTGGGATGCGCGCCAGGGCAGCCACGACAGCGTGCCGATGCTCGTGATGGAGCATGGCGTAGCCCAATGCGCAGCCCGGGTGCAGATCTGCGATGATGGCCGATGTGGTCAGGCCCAAGGCCTTGGTGCCAGGATCCCCACTCACGACCGTGGGAGTGGAGGAGGCACGGGGAGCCACAGGGGGTCGAGACGCTACCGAGCGCAGTGGGACGGTCTGCACGCTCACCGACGGCCTTGGTCGGAGGCTGCCGCCGGGGCCACATGTGTAGCGTGGCAAGGCGTGCGACGGCGCTGAGTCTGATGGGCCGGTGGAGGCGACTGGGGCTGTCGGCCCGGAGAGATCAGCGGACACGACGGGGGCTGCCGGCCCGAAGGGACCAGCAGACGCGACTGGGGCAGCTGGCCCGGAGGGACCACTGGACGGGACTGGGGCCGCTCGCCCGGAGGGACCAGCGGACGCGACTGGGGAAGCTGGCCCGGAGGGACCAGCGGACGCGACTGGGGCAGCTGGCCCGGAGGGACCAGCGGACGCGACTGGGGCAGCTGGCCCGGAGGGACCGGCGGACGCGACTGGGGCAGCCGGCCCGGAGGGACCAGCGGACGCGACTGGGGCAGCTGGCCCGGAGGGACCGGCGGACGCGACTGGGGCAGCCGGCCCGGAGGGACCAGCGGACGCGACTGGGGCAGCTGGCCCGGAGGGACCGGCGGACGCGACTGGGGCAGCCGGCCCGGAGGGACCAGCGGACGCGACTGGGGCAACCGGCTCAGAGGGGCCGAAGAATGTGTCACCCGGACGCGGTAGGACGGAGGACGGACTCACCACTCCCCCACGCGACGGGATAGACACAGACGAGCCGGAGCGAATGAGATCGCGAGGAAATAGGTCCTCGAAGAAGAGGGCATCCCGGGACTCGACGATGCAGTGACGGGAGGGGTCCCAGAAGCGCCAGGCCTTGGACTAACGAGAGGCACTGAGGAAGGTGCAGGGACGGCCGCGGGGGGCGAGCTTGCCGCCCTGTTGTGGGGCGGGCAGCCAGACAATGGCGACACAACCCCAGACGCGAGCGGGGCGGAGGTCAGCGCGCTGACCGCACCAATGCTGGTATGGCGTGGACTGACGGGGAAGGGGACCGTGGGGAATCCGGTTCCAGACCCAGGTCATGAAGGCCATGGCTTAAAAGTAGAAGCCCTCAGAGAGACCGGACTCGACACGCATGGTGCGGACGGCGTCGGCCATGGTCCGGTTCCACCGCTCGGAGACACCGTTCTGGGCGGGTGTGTAGGGCGCCGAAGTCTCGTGGTGGATCCCGCGGGAGGCGAGGAAAGTCGTGGCCTCACCCATGTACTCGCCACCGCGATCGGAGCGAAGGCGGCGAAGGGAGCGGCCACACGCGCGTTCTGCGAGGACAAGCCAATCCTGGATGGCTCGGGCGACATCGCTCTTCTGCCTAAGACAGAAGACCCAGCGATAGCGAGAGTAGTCGTCCGTGAGGGTGAGGACATAGCGGCCATGCTCGCCGACCGACTCGGTGGGGAGAGGGCCCATGACATCCGAGTGGACAAGGTCGAGAGGGGCGGATGCACGGGAGGCAGACAAGGGGTACGTGGACCGGTGCATCTTCCCCTGAGTGCAGTCAATGCACTCTGTGGGGCACGGGAGAGGGAAAGTCTCCGGGTCAAGGCCCGAGGCAGGCTGGGTGCGAAGCATGCTGTCCACAGCGGTAGAGTGGACGTGGCACAGGCGGCGGAGCAAGAGGCGGGTGTGCTGAGGAGAAAGCGTGCTGGTGACGAGCACATGGCCTGTGGCGGCCGACGAGGAGGAGACGGGAGAAGTAGAGGAGAGACGAGGAACATGCCACAGGTTGCCACGGGCGGTGGCGTGCAGGACAACAAGACCAGACGGACGCAACGACGCAGTGCCAACACCACGCGAGTGCACAACATCCATGCTCATGCGGTCAAGGGCAGTCACAGACATGAGGCTGAGCTCGAGACCAGGGACGAAGAGGACATCGGTCAGAAAGACGTCACCGGCAGGACCACGAAAACGAACGACGCCAACACCACGGACAGGTAACACCTGTCTGGAGCCCGTCCGGACACCAGAGACATCGCCGACGGGATCGAGCATACTGAAGGCCTCACGAGAGGCCATCATGTGATGCGTGGCCCCGGAGTCGATGATCCAGGTCTCAGCAGGGTCCTGGACCAGGGTCGCTAGATTGCTAACGGTCACATGGCAGCAGGCACGGGACGTAGACGCGGTGGACGGAGGCGCGAAACGGGACTGCCAATCGTCAAGCCAAGCAACATCATCAAGGAGAGGGGCGGAGGAGACCACGGGCGACGACGAGACAGACGAGGAAACGAGACACGACCGGAGCGCAGTCTCTGCCATGCAGTGCTGGGCAGGAGAGCAGGAGGTGATGCAACTCGCACTTCCCTGGGGAGGAGGGCGAGGCAGGCCGAGCTGGAGAGCGATGAACTGCTCCAGCTGACGCTCACGGGAGGAGGGCCCGGGAGTGTAGACGGAGTGCGGAGTGACGGCGCCGGAGCCCGGGTAGTAGGAGGGCTGCGCCGGTGAAGGGAGCGGGGGCGCCCACAGCTGCGGGTAGTACTGCTGCGGCGCGGGTGTCTGCGGGACAGGCGGAGCTGTCGGAGTGGCAGAGCCGCTGGACGAGGTCAAAGTGGTCGGGCCAGCAGCGGCGACGGCGGCAGAGGCGAGGCGGTGCTCCCGCTGGCGCCGCATGGTAGCGATGACGCGCGCCTCGTCCGTCGGGAGAGGGCACGTGTACCACCCGTGCCCGGGCTGACCACAGTTGTGGCAGACCAAGCCACCACCGCTGGACCCGGTCGACGACGGCTGCTACTGCTGCTGCGACTGACCCTTGCCTTTCTTGTTCCGGTTCTTCTTCTTCTTCCCCGACGACGATGAGACTGCTGCGGCGGGGGAGGCGACGGCCACGGAGGCAACGGCAGGGGAGGCGACAGCAGGGGAGGCGACGGCAGGGGATGCAAGCGCCTTTGTACGATGGAGCTGGGACTCCTGGCAAGCTTCCTCAATGCGGAGGAAGGGCTCGTATGCCCAGGGCATGAGGGTGCCCTGGGTTGCCATGGTGGAGAGGACGTCCTGGGGGTAGTGTACAAAGACGTCTGCGTAGTCGCTAGTGGCACCGCGCTTGATGGTGAGGAGCGCGGACAGAGGGGGCGGAGCAGATGTGCCGAGACGACGGAGGATGTCCTCCGCCCGCTGCCAGTAGGCAGTGACCATCTCGGTCTCCCCCATGTGCAGGGAGTTGAACTCCCGGAGCAGACGGCTGATCTCAGCGTCGCTGGACAGGCGATGGGGCCTGGTGAGGACGTGCCAGGGGGCTGCAGGGTCTGAGATGTCGCCAGCCGTGACGTCGCCGAGGAAAGGCTCTAAGGCCAGGCGGGAAGCTGGAGGGGCGACTGGGACAAGGGCACGGGCGGCGCGACCAGCGTCATACAACTGGTCGGCCTGGGTGGAGTCGTAAGGGAGGGTGTAGTATGCCCACAGGCCCTCACCGTGCGCCCAGATCCGACAGCTGAGCTCCCAGCTCCGGAACTGCTCGCCGGCCTGAAGCGGCGACGGCGGCGTCTCAAAGTCTTTCTGCCTGCGGCCGGCACCCGGAGTGGGGCCAAGGACGGAAGCGACTGTCTGCCGCTGGCGCTGAGTCTACTGCTGAGCCAGGTAGTACGTGGCAGCAGACACAGCTGGGCTGGCGTGCCCTGGAGGGACGAACGACGGTAGACCACTGGTGGCCGTCCGGGCGGCTACTGGCTGTAGCGCTGCAAGCTGCTGCGTCAAGGCGGCGAGCTGTTGCTGAAGAGCAGCGAGGGGGTCAGGATTGCCGCCGACGACACCAGTGGGCTGCAGCTGCTGTGGCTGCTGCTGCTGCTGCTGCTGATGTTGCTGCTGCTGCTGCTGCAGCGGCGGTGGCGGGTGCTGCTGCTGCTGCTGNGGGCGGCTACTGGCTGTAGCGCTGCAAGCTGCTGCGTCAAGGCGGCGAGCTGTTGCTGAAGAGCAGCGAGGGGGTCAGGATTGCCGCCGACGACACCAGTGGGCTGCAGCTGCTGTGGCTGCTGCTGCTGCTGCTGCTGATGTTGCTGCTGCTGCTGCTGCAGCGGCGGTGGCGGGTGCTGCTGCTGCTGCTGCTGCTGCTGCAGCTGCTACTGCTGCTGCTGCTATTGCTGCTGCTGCTGCTGCTGGTGCTGCTGCTACTTCTGCTGCAGCTGCAGGCGCTGCAAGAAAGGAGGGGTAGGGGTCCCTCGAAGAGAGGAGGACCCCTCCCCACTTGGGCTACCTTCCATGGTGTGGTGTCCCTTGTTTTGTTTTTTTTGTTTTGTTTTGTCTTTGCTAGTAACAGCAAGGGTGGTGGGAGTTCTACCCACCCCTTGGGTTTTCCCCTTTCCCTTTCTCCCCCCCCTTTTTTATTCTTTGTTGATGACGTCAGCAGTTACGTGAGCAGTGACGTCAGCAGCGGGATGCTGACATCAGCAGTGGGGGTCGTTGGGGCCGCCGCTATTGCTGCTGATGGTGCTGCTGCAGACGCTGCAGCTGCTGTTGTTGCCGTTGCTGTTGGTGCTGCTACTGCTGCTGTGGCTGTTGGTGCTACTTCCGCTGCGGCTGCGGCTGCTGCTGCTGCTGATGCAGGTGCTGCTGCAGCTGCTGCTGCTGCTGCTGCTGCTGCTGCTATGGCTGTAGCTGCTATTGCAGCTGCTGCGGCTGCGGCTGCTGCTGCGGCTGCAGTTGCTGTGGCTGCAGTTGCAGCTGCAGCGGCGGCTCCTGCGAGCTGCTACGGCTGCTGAGGCTGCTGCGGCTTGCTACTGCTGCTGCACGCTGCTGCAAGTGCTGCGTTCTGCAGCTGCTGCGGGCTGCAGCTGCTGCGGGCTGCAGCTGCTGCTCGCTGCTGCTGCGGGTTGCAGCAGCAGGCTGCTGCTGCGGGCTGCGTGATGGGGTTTTCCTTTTCCTTTTTTTTTTTCTCTTTCTGTCACAGCGGGCAGCAGCCCGCTATCTGCTGCGAGCAGCGGGCTGCTGCTCACAGGCAGCAGCGAGCTGCTGCTCGCTGCTCGCTTACGGCGAGCTGCAAGTAGCAGCAGCCGCGGCTGGCTGCTGCTAGCAGTAGCTCGCTGCTGCGGCTCGCTGTTGCGGCTACGGGCTGCGGCTGCTGGCTGCGGCTGCTGAAGCCCGCAGCTGCTGTAGCACGCTGCTGCTGCAGCTGCTGGCTGCGGTTGCTGGCTGCGGCTGCTGCTGCCCGCTGCTGCAGCTGCTGCGTGCTGCGGCTGCTGCCAGCTGCTGCTGCGGACTGCTGCTGCGGGCTGCTGCTGCGCGCTGCTGCTGCTGTTGCTGCTGCGAGCTGTTGCTGCAAGCTACTGCTGCTGCTGGCTGCTGCGAGCTGCTGCTTCAGCCTGCTGCTGCTGCTGCACGCAGCTGCTGTCGGCTGCTGCTGCCACTGCTCGCTGCCGTTGCCTGCGGCTGCCGCTGCTGCTGCTGCACGCAGCTGCTGTCGGCTGCTGCTGCCACTGCTCGCTGCCGTTGCCTGCGGCTGCCGCTGCTGCTGCTGCAAGCTGGTGCCAGTCACTGCACCTGGGTAACGTTGCCGCGTGCGCCCACGGGTGTCGGACGCCGCCTGCCGCTCACCTCCTCGCATCACGCGTGGGGGTCTGTGCTGCCGAAAAAATTTCGGCAGCATTTCCCCTGGCCCAGTGGCCGTGGGAAAAAATGTGACGCCGCCACCAGGAGGGTCAATGCTGCCAGGAAAAATCCGGCAGCATTTCCCCTGCACTGGCGCGTATGGGGGTCCGCCGGCGTTGTCTGGCACCTGTTCGTTAGTCTTCTGCTGCTGCTGCTACGCTCTGGCTCTGATACCAAAAAGGAAATGCCTAGGCAGCAGGTTGGGGCAGCAGCGTTGTTGATGCAGCGTGCGGGCTTCCACGCTCGTTGCTTAAGTCAGCTGCCCCCTCAGTCTGCTGCTCTAGAGTCTAAGTCTGGAAGCTCTGGGTTTGTTACTCAGAAATGCGCGCGCCAGTGTTAGCGTCAGAAAGCAGCTGAAAACTGTAAGTGACTGATTAGGAATGAAGAATGAACAACAATGGGAGACCCCTCCAAGTTCTAGGCCCCCCCCAGCTCTGTAGAGCTTGTTACTCAGTTCATCAGCCAATCAGAAANGTTTTGCCTGAAAACTGGACCATACCATAATACCGACGCTGCGAACGCAGCCGTGCGGTCAGAATCTGCTAGAAAAATAGTAGCGAGGAGTTATGGCAGCCTAAACCCAGATAGTGCCCACAATGGTTTATGCTGCCAAACAGGGCCATGCAACATGCAACTGGGACCCTAGGCAGTGCATGACGATGCAGACGCGATGGGACGCGCTGGACGCATGCAAGCAGCAACTGCGGTGTCAATGACCACCGGCAGCACGACCGCCGAGGAGGCCTGCCGATGGAGCTGAGCGCGTCGTCGGAGAGAGGAGGCTCCAGCGAATTGCGAGAAAACCTCAGCGTGCGTCGACTCCACCGGACGACACTCCATCAGCGTCGAGTCTCGCCGTCAGTCATCTGCACGCCGATGTACACAAGCCGGGAGGACACAACAGAGCACAATGAGAGATGCGAAAAAACCAACAGCTCGCAGCAGCAGAAGCCCGCAGCAGAAGCAGCCGGCAGCAGCAGTAGCGGCAGCGAGCAGCACCCGGCAGCAGTAGCAGCGCGTAGCAGCTCGCAGTAGCAGCAGCCGGCGGCAGCAGCAGCAGCCGGCCGCAGCAGCAGCAGCAACAGCGGCTGCAGCAAGCAACAGCAGCAGCTGCAACATTAGCAACAGCCACAGCCGCAGCAAGCAGCAGCAGAAGCAGCCGCAGCTGCAGCTGCAGGAGCTGCAGCTGCCCGTAGCTCGCTGCTCGCTGCGAGCAGCGAGCTGCAGGCAGCGAGCTCGCTATCCGCTGTGAGCAGCAAGGAGCGAGCTCGCTGCTCGTAGCTCGTCGCTCGCAGCGAGTAGCGAGCTCGTAGCGACAGGCAAGCAAAAAAAAATAAATGCGCAGGGACCCCCGTGCCCCCCCTCCCCGTTTTTTCTCCCTCACTTCAGCCACAGCAGCCGTAGCCGCAGTCGCACCAGCAGCGGCAGCCGCAGCAGCAGCAGCAGCTGCAGCTGCAGCCACAGTTGCAGCAGCAACAGCAGCAGCGGCCGTAGCATGCAGTAGCGGCAGCTGCAGCAGCAGCAGCAGCCGCTGCTGTAGCAGCAACAGCCGCAACCGCAGCCGCAACAAGCAGCAACAGCTACAACAGCAGCAGCAGAAGCCACAATCGCAGCAGCAGCAGCAGCCGTAGCCACAGCAGCAGTAGCAGCGGCAGCAGCAACAGCGGCCATAGCAGGCGCTGCAGCAGCCGCCTCAGCCACAGCGGCAGCAGCACCAGCCACCACCAGCAGCAACAGCAGCCGTAGCAGCAGTGGCGGCAGCACCAACAACACCGCGGCTGCAGCCCCACAGCAGCGGCTGCATCCACCGCTGCTGACGTCAGCGGCCGTCCGCTGACTTCAGTGCTGCCGTCACTGCTGACGTCATCAACAACAAAAAAAAAACAAAACAAACAAAACAAACAGGGAGAAACCAGTAGCACTACACACACGCAGTAGCCTCTACTGACGTCAGCCATCCTCGGCTGACGTCACTGCTGACATCAGCAGCACTAAAAAAAAACAAAAGAAAAAACAAAAAATA
Source organism: Penium margaritaceum (assembly GCA_023375785.1). Lineage (NCBI taxonomy): Eukaryota > Viridiplantae > Streptophyta > Zygnematophyceae > Desmidiales > Peniaceae > Penium > Penium margaritaceum. Next base: position 172,718 of record SZWC01003666.1, on the reverse strand, counting down.
GGAGGGGGGAAACACTACACCATGGCTGGTAGCCCCGGTGAGGAGGGGTCCTCCTCTGTTGGAGGGACCCCTACCCCCCCTTTTCTGCAGCGACTGCAGCAGCAGCAGCAGCAGCAACAGCAACAACAGCAGCAGTAGCAGCAGCAGCAGTCGCAGCAACAGCAGTAGTAGCAGCAGCAGCAGTAGCAGCAGTAGCACCAACAACAGTAGCAGCAGCAGTAGCACCAGCAGCAGCAGCAACAACAGCAGCCGCAGCAGCAATAGCAGCAGCACCCCACTGGTGTCGTTGGCGGCAATCCTGACCCCCTCGCTACTCTTTAGCAACAGCTCGCTGCCTTGACGCAGCAGCTTGCAGCGCTACAGCCAGTAGCCGTCCAGACTGCCTCCAGTGTGCTACCGTCCTTCGTCCCTCCTGGGCACGCCAGTCCAGCTGTATCTGCTGCCACGTACTACCTGGCACAGCAGCAGACTCAGCGCCAATGGCAGACAGTGACCTCTGTCCTTGGCCCCACTCTGGGTGCCGGCCGCATGCAGAAGGACTTTGAGACACCGCCGCCGCCGCTTCAGGCCGGCAAGCAATTCCGGAGCTGGGAGCTCAGCTTCCGGATCTGGGTTCAAGGTGAGGGTCTGTGGGCCTACTACACCCTCCCTTACGACTCCACCCAGGCGGACCAGTTGTATGACGCTGGTCGCGCCGTCCGTGCCATTGTCCCAGTCACCCCTCCGGCTTCCCGCCTGGCCCTAGAGCCTTTCCTCGGCGACTTCACTGCTGGCGACATCCCAGACCCTGCAGCCGCATGGCATGTCCTCACCAAGCCCCATCGCCTATCCAGCGACGCTGAGATCAGCCGTCTGCTCCGGGAGTTCAACTCCCTGCACATGGGGAAGACCGAGACGGTCACTACCTACTGGCAGCGGGCGGAGGACATCCTTCGTCGTCTCGGCAATTCTGCTCCGCCCCCTCTGTCCGCGCTCCTCACCATCAAGCGCGGCGCCACCAGCGCGTACGCGGACTTCTTCGTACACTACCCCCAGGACGTCCTCTCCACCATGGCGACCCAGGGCACCCTCATGCCCTGGGCATATGAGCTCTTCCTCCGCATCGAGGAAGCTCGCCAGGAGTCCCAGCTCCACCGCACGGAGGCCCTTGCATCCCCTGCCGTTGCCTCCCCTGCCATTGCCTCCGTGGCCGTCGCCACCCCCGCCGTAGCTAGCTCATCGTCTTCGAGGAAGAAGAAGAAGAGCCGGAACAAGAAAGGCAAGGGTCTGCCGCAGCAGAAGTAGCAGCAGTCATCGACCGGGTCCAGCAGTGGTGGCCCGGTCTGCCACAACTGTGGTCAGCCCGGGCACGGGTGGTACACGTGTCCGCTCCCGACGGACGAGGCGCGCGTCATCGCCACCATGCGTCGCCAGCGGGAGCGCCGTCTTGCCTCTGCCGCGGTCGTTGCTGCTGGCCCTTCCACTCCGACCTCGTCAAGCAGCCCTGCCACTCCGACAGCTCCGCCTGTCCCACTGCCACCCGCGCCGCAGCAGTACTACCCACAGCCGTCGACGCCTCCGCTTCCTTCGCCGGCTCAGTCCTCCTACTACCCGGGCTCTGGAGCCGCCACTCCGCACTCCGTCTACACTCCCGGGGCGTCCTCTCGTGAGCGTCAGCTGGAGCAGGTCATCGCGCTCCAGCTTGGCCTGCCTCGCCCTCGTCCCTAGGGAAGTGCGAGTTGCGTCACCTCCTGCCTTCCTGCCCAGCCCTGGATGACTGAGACTGAGCTGCGGTCGTGTCCTGTCTCCTCGTCTGTCTCGTCGTCTCCCATGGTCCCCTCCGACCCCCTCCTTGTCGACATTGCGTGGCTTGACGATTGGCAGTCTCGTTTCGCGCCTCCTTCTACCGCGTCCGCTTCCCTCGCTTGCTGATATGTGACTGTTAGCGATCTGGCGACCCCTGTCCAGGACCCTGCTGAGACCTGGATCATTGACTCCGGGGCCACGCATCACATGACTGCCTCTCGTGAGGCCATCAGTATGCTCGGCCCTGTAGGCGATGTCTCCGGTGTCCGGACGGGTTCCGGACAAGTGTTGCCTGTCCGTGGCGTTGGCGTCGTTCGTTTCCGTGGTCCTGCCGGTGACGTTTTTCTGACCGATGTCCTCTTCGTCCCTGGTCTTGAGCTCAGCCTCCTTTCCGTGACTGCCCTTGACCGAATGAGCATGGACGTTGTGCACTCGCGTGGTGTTGGCACTGTGTCGTTGCGTCCGTCTGGTCTTGTCGTCCTGCACGCCACCGCCCGTGGCAACCTGTGGCATGTTCCCCGCCTCTCCTCTTCTCCTTCCGTTTTCTCCCCGTTGACCGCCAAAGGCCATGTGTTTGTCACCAGCACGCTGTCTCCTCAGCACACCCGCCTCTTGCACCGCCGCCTTTGTCACGTCCACTCTGCCGCCGTAGAGAGCATGCTCCGCACCCAGCCAGCCAAGGGCCTTGACCCGGAGACTTTCCCTCTCCCGTGTCCCACTGAGTGCATTGACTGCGCTCAGGGGAAGATGCACCGGTCCACGTACCCCTTGTCTCCCTCCCGTGCATC
>SZWC01003666.1:152849-165131 GCA_023375785.1 Penium margaritaceum | reverse complement strand
TTCGCAGCGTCGGTATTATGGTATGGTCCAGTTTTCAGGCAAAACGGACGACGCCCGGGTTTTGGGCTGTCGGTCGTCTGGCAGGCCTCACCGAGAAAACCTGCCAGCCTGAAAATAGAGCTATTTTCTGATTGGCTGTTGAACTGAGTAACAAGCTCTACAGAGCTGGGGGGAGGCTAGTTCTTTGAGGGGTCTCCCATTGTGTCTAATTCTTGATTGCTAATCAGTTACTTTCAGTTTCCAGCTGCTTTCTGGTGCTAACACTGGCGCGCGCACTTCTGAGTAACAAACCCAGAGCTTCCAGACTTAGTCTCTAGGGCAGCAGACTGAGGGGGCAGCTGACTTAAGTAACTAGCGTGGAAGCCCGCACGCCGCATCAACAACGCTGCTGCCCCAACCTGCTGCCTAGCATTTCTGTCTAGCATATCATAGCTCACTGAATATTTTGAACGAAGTACCCTTGAGTAACAAGTCTGCTCATGACTTGCCTAAACGTTGAACATTAGCAACGACATTTGGGCATGCTGTTCCTTTCTAAAAACAAAGGGTATCCCGTGTAAAAACTTTCATGCATGTACGCGTTGTTTAAATCATGTTCGGTTTATGCGGGAATCCTGACGTCATATACATAAATAAATGCGTAGGTTTGGGCCTTGGATTGGCATCATCGAGTTCTAACATACTTAAGTGTGTAATCATTTTGTTCAAATGTTTGGGATGCACATTTTCACTGCCGTTTTTGAGGGGATTATCGTCTTTTTGTACTTCCGAGATCGTTAGTCTCGACAGAACGCGTACTTGTCATCGGTGAACAATACCAGGATAGTGTTCGGAACAGCGCGAATCATACTCTAGTTTGGGTAAGGGTACGCCGTTACAACATGTTTACCTTACGGTACATCGTTCCTAGAACAACGGACTCAGGTATGTCGTCTTTATTCCGCCGAACGCTAGATACGCGATGCCAAAAGTGAAGTGGTCTGGGCATACCGTTCCTAAATGAGTAGGTGCGGACACGTCGGCCTAAGAATAGGACATAATGGGTACCTCGTCAAACCGTCCTAGCAAATGTCTGGAATCTTGAAATAAGTTGATTTTACACCGACTTTGGCAAAAAACACGACTCAAATACAAGGAACCAATGCATTTTTTCTCAAAATTGTGCACAACGTTCACAGTTAGGCGGTTTTTCCACTTTGTGGGGATGGTGTTACTTTTATAGAAAAAATGGGTATTGAGGCAAGTCCATGCTCGAATGTGTTGCGCCGAGCGGAACTTAGGTGGCTTACTGGGATGAGGAGTAGACGGTTTGAGGAATTGGGACAATAGATAGTTTGTATAAAGCAGTATGTGTACTTCAATGACAAGGGTCGAACAAGTCGAGCACATATGTACAATGACAAGAATCACGATGAGATACATGTTGGGTCCTCATCGCTCGAGCCGAGCGACGCGTGGAGGGCCGTGTCTTGAGTGGATGCTTTGAGAAGCTCTGCCAAGAGGTCGGGGGGCTTCAAGAATACCAAGGCGCAGTTTTACAAAAGTTCAGCGTTGTCGAGTAGTTGACTGAACAGTATCGAAACATCGATGCGATCCACGACACTTCTGTCGACCGTTCTGGAATGTGGTTAAAGTCGCCAAAACCTTCTTGAACCGAACACCAAAGGTCGGAGCAGGTGGTCAAAATGCTCTCGGCCGATCAGCGTAAAAATCCTAGGGTTGATGCGTGGTGGGCCACAAATGTAAGGACGTAAATGACCACTGGCGGAGTTCAGGGACTCCTGTACGTCAAGGACATAACACTTCCCCCTTTTGTCTATGACGTCCCGGCGCATAAGCAGATGTAAGCCGGTGAAGGTGGCAATAGCCGTCGATCAGATGATTGTCGTCCTGGAGGTTGTCGTTGGCTCCTCGCTGTTGTGCACAACATCGTAGCCATGCCATTTAACATGATACTTGGTCGTTTTTCCACAGTGTCGATGTCCGAGGATTTCTCCAATCACGTACTCCCTATTCTTGTACAATTCAATAGGAGCTGGATGTGTGATGTCTCGGTCATAGAAGTTGTTGGGATCTGGGTAGTGCTTGAGCTTTAAGGCTGCACACGGATCCTGGGATCCGTGGTATCTATCCACGGATACCGGATCCAGAACCGGATCCGCGGTTCCGGATCCAGGTTCATGGATCCGGTTTGTATTCACGGATTCTGACCGGATCCTGAGGGGGGGGGGGGGGGGGGGGGGGGGGGGGGGANGGGGGAGAAAAAAATGCGAGAGGTCCTGCTCAAATCTGTCGCGGATCCGAGAAACTCAGTCATTGAAATTCAAACAGCCATGCCCGTGTGCCGCGCTTGACATCTACACTTGCGCAGCGCATGACAGTGCGTCGGACGTAGACCACCAGAACTGCGGGCGCGAAGTTCTGGTGGTCCCCGTCCAACGCACGGGACCCATCCTCAATGGTCATTGCCTGACAGGCCAGACAATCTAACGGCGTGGGCCAACTATGTCAGAAGTCGGGCACTCCCAGACAAGCGTGCTGCGCTGGGCTCCTCCTCGACAGGAGTCATTCATGCTGCGGGCGCGCGCGAATCCTCTCAGGGAGGAGTCGAGCGTGCCCTATGTAGAATTTTGTTTTGTCCATGTAGATCAGGCTGGATCCGGTATAGGGGAACCGTGGATCCAGGTCCCGGATCCGTGAATCCATGGATCCGCGAATCTATGGATCCGGAACCCCGGTTCCGGATCCAGGTCCAGGATCCGTCCCACGGATCCGGATCCACGTCAAGATCCGCGGATAGGATCCGTGTGCAGCCTTATTGAGCTTGCTAATGTGGAAGACGGGTTGGATCGCAATACTCTCAGGTAAGCGAAGGCGAGCAACGACAGGGGTTTGCATTTTCTCGATCTTAATCGGTCTCAACCACCGGGGTCTGAGTTTTGCAAAGTCCTGTCCTCGGATTTTGATGTTTGCTGAGCTCACTAGGATGTTGTCGCCAATGCTGAACATGTCACCGCTACGATGTCGGTCAGCCGCTTGCTTCATAGCTGCCTCAGTCTTCGCCAAGGTTTTTCGTTCTTCCTCTTAAACGCTGGAGAAATCCATGTGGTGGGTGTTGACCGCGGGAATTTTGCTCTAGCTTTGTAGCCCTGCTGGTATGGTGGGAAGTTAGGCTTAGACCACTTCGAATAGGATTCTAATCATTACGGTGGAAGTGGTGGAGTTGTATGCGAGTTTGGCGCACGTCAGTTTGGCTGTCCAATCGGTGCTATGCGACTCGCCTGAAGTGCGGAGGAGTTGCTCAAGCGTCTGATTGGTCCTCTCGGATTTCTCGTTAGTTTGAGGATGGAACACAGTTGATTGTTGGATCTGACTGACGTAACGCGTCATCCATTCACGCCTGAAATAGCTAGTGAAGCGGCCACCCCTGTCATTGATGATGTGCATGGCACGCCGTGCAGTCGTATGATCTGGTCCAAGAAGAGCCATCCTATCCTTTGTGCGGTGACGGTGGTTGTTGTCGGGATGAAGTGCAAACTTTTCTAAAACCTGTCCACCATCACAAGAATCGCATCGTAGTCCTCGGGAGTGGCAAGAAATCCTGTCACGAAGTTGATGTTGGTGTCAACCTATGGCTCCGTCAGAACAAAGAGTGGTTAGAGTAGTCATGGTGGCCTCTTGTGACGGGATTTTTATCGCTGACACATGTCACACGATTTGTAGAAGGATGCCATGTCGGTCTGCAACTTGTCCCGCTAGTAATACTTGGCCAGCTTCTTGAGCGTCTTGTTCTCGCCGAAGTTACCACCTGGACCGGTATCTTGGCATTCCTCCGATAGCATTATTCGTAGTTCCTCATTCGGTGGTACGACGACCTGCCCAGTAAATCACAGTCACTAGTAGGGGTCCTCGAACCAGAACTCAGTTTTGTCGTACCCGCCAAACTCCTTGTAACTTTTCGCAAGTAGTCTCAACAGGTACGAGTCTTGTTCGACAAGTAGCATGTTGATTTCGGCCATCAGATGTGGTCACTGACTTAAAGAATTCGCTAAATTTGTCCATCTAGGTTGGTGCTTGATGTTGTAGTCAAAGTTTGACTAAAGGAACTCCATCCACTGAGTTTGTCGTCAGCTAAGATTTGGGTGGGTCTTGAGATACTTCAGTGGGTTATGGTCGCTCTGGACGATCCATCGCGGGCATTCCAAGTAGGACCACAACATTCTGAAGATGTGCACGGCTGCAGAAGTACTGCCACGTTTTGAGACATGTACGCGACATGTTGTTTTCCACCACCGCTGTCTTGGAGAACAGCTCCAATTGCTCGATAGGACGTGTATGTGGCCATCATATACTCCACATTTGGATAAGCAAATCGTAAGGCTGGTACTGAGGTCAGAGCATTTCTTAAAGAGTTGAATGCTTCTTGTTCGCTACCCCACCNCCCCCCCCCCCCCCCCCCCCCCCCCCGCAAATTCCACTCAGTGGTTTTACAAGTGAGATATGAGAGGGGCACTGACACTTGAATGTAAGATTTAACGAATTGATGGTAGTCTAAAGATACTTGAATGTCCCAAACATTGGTTGACGTCGGCCAATCAGCAACCGCCTCCACCTCTGTTGGGTCCATGGTGATTCGTCCGTTGCCAATGATGTGGCCCAGAAACTCGATCACACGGTGATCGAAGTCTCATTTTGGGGCTTTTTTCCAAAAAAAATCTCTCTTTATAAAATCTGAAGGACCTTTGGAAGATGCTCAATTTCTTCCCCAGGAATGCGACTGTACACCAGGATATCATCGAGATTTACGACAACAAAGTCATCCAAGTAGAGGCAAAAAATGTTGATGATCACCTCCATGAATGTTGTAGGGACACTTGTCAGTCCAAACGGCATGAGCATTAACTCAAACTGTCCATATCAGGTGTAGGATGATGTCTTCTAAACGTCCTTATCAGATACGTGGATCTGATGATCCACAAGCCAATGAAAAGGAGTGGAAACGACTTAGCAGAAAGCGCATACTCTAGCCTTAAGAAAGAGATGACCCCGACAGTGAGAAAACTACGACAGGAAGTTGACCACAAATGCACCAATGGCACGAGTGGCGGTGCAATGGAACATCAGAGACCCGATGACCTAGAGGTATGTCATGACATTAACGGGCTCTCCGAGCCGGTGAGGTTCAGAAATACTCATTAGATTCTTCCTAGCAGGTGTCATAGGCGTGGAGGAATGCGGAAAGTTCACCAAAAAATCTGTAAATCTCTCCCCCAGGATGCAAACATGCACTACCCGATCCATGTGCAACACTCTTCGTTGACGCTCACGCTCAGTCTCCATGCCCAAGAAGACACAAGCGGGAAGGAAATCCTTCATCTTGTACGCAGACTGGAGGAGTGCCGTCACAGCCAGGACAGCTTAAATATCTGGAGATGCGATCAAGAGATTTTCCACGTGCACCAAGATGGCAATAGAGGGTGCCGACGGGTCGCTTACAAAGAGAGCTGGATCAACCAGAGTGCGGCGAAACCCATCATGCTTAAGAGTGGGACACATCTCGTGGTTCCAACAGCGCGGAAATGTTTTCAGCCCATACAACATCTTGTGGAGGCACCAGACCCGGTCGGTGCCATTGTCAAAACCAGTGGCTACACAAACAAATCTCCTCGTCTAGGCGTATGTACAAAAATACTTCATTCACGTCCATATGCTGTAGCTCTCAGTCGTGCTAATCTACCTGGCTCAGGAGCGCCTTGACAGTGTTATAATTCCCCACACAGGCAAAACTAGCATCAAGTTCCACACCAAGCACCTGATAGAGTTTCCCGGCCATGAGGCGAGCCTTGTAGTGGTCAACGGAGGTGCTGGCTTCTGCGTACACGGAGGGATTGAAGGCCAACTCATTGGCCGGTCATTGCGCATGATGTCTATGTTGTGCCACTAGTTATTTATGGATGTTCTACTTGCTAGTCCATGCCTAGTACACCTGCCTTTTGCCTGTCCCCCCTGACCGTTTCTGACCCGTGCTATTCTTTCAAGTCGACCACACACGGTGTAACACTGTGATCATGGTAAGATACATACACCAAATTTGGCAGGTCATTGTGCGTGATAGTCACTTTGTGCCACTGTTTTCTGATGGATTGTGTACTTGTTATCCCATGCACAGAATGCCTGCACATTGCTTGTTCCATATGGCAGTTCCATGACCAGAACAGTACACGATATGTGGTCAACTTTGAAAGTAAAAGGCACGAGTCAGAAATGTTCAGAGGGAGATATCAACGTGCAGGCATACTATTCATGTTGTACAAGAATAAAAACTGTTAAAGACTAGTGACGCAGTGTGGCTGTCTTGCAGAATGAATGGCCTCAGTTGGCAGATATTGTTGACCATGACGACAACACGACACCATGTGGTAAAGTTTGAGGAATCATAGAAGAAGTCGGACATGGTCAGAAGAGAAAACATAAGTATGGGCATACTAGGCATTGACTAGAAAATACATAAACAAAAAAAAACTGTGGCGTGGTGTTGGTATCATGTGCAGGACTTGCCAAGCACATGTCATTGACATTGTCCACAATATGATACCATCTGTGGACACCTTTGACAAATCATAGAACGAGTCAGAAAAGGAAGGAGTGGAAATATTTTTGTAGATATAGTAGGCATGGACTAGAAAGTACAGAAACCCTAATAAAATAGGTGGCATGCTGTGGCTATCATGTGCAACGACCATACACAGCTTGAATGGTTCTCGTACAATGACCACAACATTGCACCATGTGTAGTCATCTTTCAAACATTAATGCACAAGTAAAATCAGGCCATAGAGGAGGCTAAAGTGCATGCATACTGGGAATGTGCTAACAAGCATAGAGCCCTTCAAAACATAGTGGCACAGTGTGTCTATCGTGCACAATGACTGGCTAAAATGGGCATATGTCACTTTATAGAACCACACAAGTCAGAAACATTCTGATTGGACATTCAAAGTGTATGCATGATGTTTATAGGCTCAAACGTACCAAAACCATCAATAAAATTTGGCATGACGTACCTATCATGCACAATGAGTGTCCAAAGTGGGCATGTGTCACTGATCATGAACCCAAAACTACACCACGTTTGGATAACTTTGAAAAATCAAAGCACGATTCAGAAATGGTCTGAAGGGATGATCAAAGTGTATGCTTAACATGTGTGGGCTATCAAGTACCAAAACCATGAATGATCAGTGGCTCAGTGTGGCTATTACGTGCAATGACTGGCCAAAGTGGGAAAATGCTACTGATCGTGACCACGATGTTGCAGCACGTGTGGTCAACTCTGAAAACTCATAGCATGAGTCAGACATTGTCAGAGGGGGCAATCAAAGTGCAGGAATGATGGAAATGGACAAAATTTACAGAGTAGTGGCGCATCTTGACTATGTTCCGCAACAGGCCAAAGTGGGAAAATGACATGTGATGTTGAGGTCACTGCTGTGACGACAACATCACTCCTTTTGTGGCCAACTGTAGCAAATCATAGCACAAATCAGTAATGGTTAGATAGGGAAAGAAAAGGGTATGCATCTTGTGCATGGATTGGAAAAGATTAAAAAAAAACCTTCAAAAACTTCTGGCACGGTGTGGCTGTGATGAAAAATGATCAGCAAAGATTGGCATATTTCACTTACCATCACCACACAATTCCACAATGTGTTGCCAACTTTGACGAATCATAGCATGAGTCCAAAATGGTTGGATGTGGTAAGAAAAGTGCATTTATACTAGGCATGGACTAGAAAGTATAAAAACTTTCAAATACTAGTGACATGGTGAGGCTATCTTGCGCAATGACCGGCCAAATTTGACATATGTCACTTTCCATGACTATGTATTCACACCATGTGTAGTCAAATTTGACGTATAAAAGCACGCGTCACAAATGGTTAGAGGGGATATTCAAGATGGAGGAATTTTATGCATGGGCTAGCAAACATCAAAACCTTCAATAACTAGTTGCACGATGTGAAAATGGTGCGCAATGGCTGGCAAAAGTTGGCATGTGTCATGCACCATGACCATAAACCTACACCATGTGTGGTTACCTGTACAAAATCATACTACGAATCACAAATGATCAGGTGGGAAAGAAAACATGCAGGAATACATGGCACGTTCTAGAAAGTATAAAAACCACCAAAACGCAGTAGCACGGTGTGGTGCGCATAGTGTTGCGCAAATACCAGCCAAAGCTGGCATATGTCACTGACCATGACCGCAATATGGCACCATGTGTGGTTGACTTTAGCAATTCATAGCACAAGTCAGAAACGACCAGAGGGGAAGATAAAATTGTAGGAATACCATAAATGGGCTAATATGCATCAAAGCCTTCAGAAAATAGTGGCACAGTGTAGCTATCCTGTGCCTTGATTTGCAAAAGATGGTATATTGCACTCACCATGACCACAAAATTACACCATGTGTGGTCAACTTTGACAAAACATAGCACGGGTCAGAAATGGTTGGAGGGGGCAGTAAAAGTGCTGAAAATTGGGCATGGACTAGCAAGTATAAAGAATTTTAAAAATCAGTCGCACATTGTGGCGTTCATGTGCAACGACTGGCCAAATTGGGCATACATCACTTACCATGGCCATCACATTACATCATTTGTGGTCAACTTTGACAATTCAAGGCACGATGCAGAAATGGCCAGAGGGGATATTCAAATTTCATGCATATTATGAATTGAATATCTAGTATAAAAAACATAAGGAAGGAGTGGCACAATGTCACACATGACAAATTGACTCACCCTTGAATCCCTGTATTAACATATGTATTGGGAAGTGAACAAACTAGTGAACATTGATGGTTCATAGAAACTTCTATACATCACAATAGAGCGTATTATATCTTTTCATTCTACACAGGGAATGTTCATCTGGACTTTGCTAACATGCATTCATGTGGGTGTTTTGTGGAAAATGTCTGCATGCAGGAAGACAATCATTGATACACTGATGAACAAGTGCGTGAAATTGAGGTGATGAACCATAGCTCCACAATGTGGCTATCATGCGCAATGACTGGCCAAAGTGGACAGTTTCACTGACCATAAACATAACATCATACCATGTGTGGTCGACTGTGACAAGTGATAGCACGGGTCAGAAACGGTCAGAGGGGGCAATGAAAGTGCATGCGTATTATGAAATGCTGATAAACTATAAAAATATTGAAGAAATAGCGGCACGGTGTGGCTATCATGTGCAATGACAGGCCAACATGTGAATTTTTCATGGAACATGACAACAACATTTCCCATGTGCGGTCAGCTTTGACAGATCATAGCACCAACAGAAATGGTTGGAGAGGGAAGAAAAGGTGCATGCAGAGTAGGAATTGGCTAATGAAAACAAAAACCTTCAATAACTATTGGCATGGTGTGACTATCTTGCACCATGACCAGCCAAAGTGGCATCAGAAGTGTTCAGTGGGGGCCATAGAGGTGCAGGAGGAATGGTCATGGATAAGAATCTATTAAAACCTTTCCAGAATAGTGGCACAGCGTGGCTATTGTGTGGAATGACCTGCAAGGTTGGCATATGTCACTTTCCACGACCACAACATTGCACCATGTTTGGTCAACTTTGACAATCCGTACCACGAGTCACAAATGGTTGGATAGGGAAATAGAAGTGCAGGAATATTAGGAATGGCCTAGAAAAAAAAAAACCACGTAGTAAAAGTGGACGGTGCGGCTATCTCGTGCAATGACCAGCCAAATGTATATGTCGCTTGCCATGACCACAATACTATCTAATGTGTGGTCAAATTTGACGAATCACAGCACAAGGTAGAAACGGTCAGAGGTGACAGTCAAAGTCTACGCACAATAGGGACAGGGTAGAAACTATCAAAATGCTCAGTGACTAGTAGCAAGGTGTGGCTATCATGGGCAATGGCCGGCCAAAGTGGGCATATGTCACTGACCATGACCACAACATCATACCACGTGTGGTCAAATGGTGGAAAATCATAGTACGAGTCAGAAATGGCCAGAAGGGACAATCAACATGCAGTAATACTAGGCATCGTGTTGCTATTGTGCACAATGACCAACCTGTGCTGGCATATGTCACTTACCATAACCACAACACCATAATTTTGTTATCATGACATATGCCAAAATTGGTCATTCCTTGTGCATGATAGCCACACTGTGCCTCTGTTTTAAGGTTTTGATACTTTCTAGTTCCTTTCCAGTATGCCTACACATTGATTGTCCCCTCTGATTGTTTCCAACTTATGCCAAAGTTGATCACACCTGGTGTAATGTTGTGGTCATGGTATGCCAACACTGGTTGTTCATTGTGCACAGGCAGTTTGCCTGCAATTCCACTTCCCCCTCTGACCATTTCTGACTAATTCTATGTGTTGTCAAAGTTTACCACACATGGGGTCATGTCATGGTCATGATCTGTGATGTATGCCCACTGTGGCCGGTCATTATGGATGATAGCCAAGCCGTGCCACTAGTATTTGTTGGAAAGTGGAACTCCGACAAGATGACTCCCTCAAAACTGTCGATGTCTCAACAAGGCTCAGGTTCTGGACTGAGCTGCTCTGGTAACATTGCTTCGCTCTGCTGGCCGTAATGACTGGGCCAGGTTATTTCCTGATGGAATGACACCTGTCATGCGAGTCCAGCTAGCAAGGAGGATGTTTTTACTCTTTTGTACATGCACATCGTGGATTTTCATTCCCTCGAGTTAGATCAGAACATTATTTCCATGCTGTTTACCTTTGGTTCCGCAGTCCTCGCCCCTATGTCTCCCCTCTTCAATTGTTCTCTCACACATTCTTCACCAAGTACTCCACTTCCCCCACTGCCACCTCCTGAAGTGCCCATCCTCCCACCTCCCCCAGCTATTGCTTCTGCTCTATCTGCTCCTTCAGCTCTTCTGTCACCATCTTTCCGACTTCTGCTTCCTCGCTGCATCATCTCCTTGCGCTGCCCTCCCAAGCTACGCTTGTTCCCATTCGGAAAGGGGCCGGGCGCACAAGTCATGCAGCAGTTCGAACTGCCCATCCTACTTGAGGTAAAGGGGAAAAAGAACTAGACCATAGCCATTCCGACGCTTGGCGTAGAAAGTGCCCATGGCATGTTGCTATGAACTGGATGGACGTTGCTGCGAAACCAATCAGATGAGATCCATGGCGACAGAGCTGTCTTGTCGACGTGTGTCTCCAAGTACAACAATGACAACCTTCTGAATCTTTCAGCTCTTCCTACCCACTACCTTGTACTGGTGCTAGTGCTAGTGCTAGTGCTAGTGCTAGTGCTAGTGCTAGTGCTAGTGCTAGTGCTAGTGCTAGTGCTAGTTCTAGTGCTAGTTCTAGTGCTAGTGCTACTGCTAGTGCTCATGCTCCTGCTAGTGCTCGTCCTGATGCTCGTCCTTGTGCTCGTGCTTGTGCTCCTGCTAGTGCATGCTAGTTCTTGTGCTCGTATTTTGCTCTTGCTAGTCCTCATGCTCCTGCTACTCCTCGTGCTCCTTCTCTTCCTCGTTCTCTTGCTAAACCTCATTCTCCTGCTAGTCCTCATTCTCCTGTTAGTCCTCGTGCTCCTCCTCGTACTCCTGCTCGTGCTTGTACTGGTTCTTGTGCTCCTGGTACTGCAACTGCTTCATTCTCTGGGCACAGAAGCAAACAGTTCTACTGCTTCTGCTGCATCTCCTGCTACTGCTACTATGCAGAGCAAAGGAGACAATAGACACCAGAGAATTGCTGGAGCAGTCCAAAGCTTCAGAGGATGGACATCCCGCAAGTTTCTGCTACTGTTTTCTATCCGTTGCAGTTGGTCTTCATCGTTTGTTTCTTCCTTTATGACACATCTTAAAAGTCAAACTGCCGTTTTGGTTGTTGTGTGCTGTCACAGACATGCATACACACATTGGCCAATGGCCTACAGTGGTGTACATGCCCATGTTTTTTCTTTTTGTTGTGTATTTCTATGCGTGTGTTTGTGTGTGTGAGGCTGTGCCTGTGTTTGTTTTTGTGCTGTTGTGTATGTTTTTGTATTTGTGGTACTGCAAATCAACTTGTGTTTGTGCTTGTGCGATTGTGCTGGTGCTTTTCTACTAATCATGTGCATGTTTTTGTGCTGTTGTGCTTGTTTTTGTGTGCATGTGTATGTGTGTGTGTGTGTGTGTGTGTGTGTGTGTGTGTGTGTGTGTGTGTGTGTGTGTGTGTGTGTGTGTGTGTGTGTGTGTGTGTGTGTGC
>SZWC01003666.1:129001-152306 GCA_023375785.1 Penium margaritaceum | reverse complement strand
AGCCAGCCAGCCAGCCAGCCAGCCAGCCAGCCAGCCAGTCAGTCAGTCAGTCAGTCAGTCAGTCAGTCATTTGGTCAGTCAGTCAGTCAGTCAGTTAGTCAGTGAGTCCGTCAGTCCTTCAGTCGGTCAGTCCGTCAGACCGTCAGTCCGTCCTTCAGTCAGTCTGTCTGTCTGTCTGTCATTCCTTCAGTCCGTCAGTCCGTCAGTCCGTATGTCCGTCAGTCTGCCAGTCCGTCAGTCAGCCAGCCCGTCATTCCGCCAGCCTGCCAGTCCACCAGTCTCCCAGTCTGCCATTCCACCAGTCCGTCCGTCCGTCCGTCCGTCCGTCCTTCCGTCCATACATCCGTCTGTCAGGAGGAAATTATTCATCCATCAAGAGGCAAGAAGATGACCCATCAGATGTAGCGGGTAGTTTATTGTGTTGATCCCATAGTGAATGTGTTGTTAGGTAGGGTACCTTGTACTAGTAGGAGAGATACACCCCCCTCCCCACCCCCCTTATCCTCTTGTTGTCCATTTCCCCCCATGGTAGTTGGGTATCTTTGTCCTACTACCTCTTTCTTCTCTCTACCTCTCTCTTCACCCGTCTATTCATTTATCCCTTTCCTTCTCGTCCAAATTTGCTTCAATGAGTGCAACAAGAAGAAACAACAATGAGGAGAAGTTTGGACATGGGTTTTTTTCAACGTCTTGGCTGCTGGGAGAACGCTCTTTCTTGTGACATGTGTTGGGTGACCCTTTTCCTACCGCCCTTACAACAAATGATGCATCTAGAAAGGGACTGCAAGGCCAGGATTGACAATGGGGAAGATAAAGATGCAAAACTATGCCAAATTTTATTCTGGAACTTTTTACTCCTGTTTTAATACAAGGGGTATTTCATGTTACGTACAAGAAGTACAAAAGTCTCTAACCTTTTCAAGTTGCATTTCTTTCGTTACACAAATAGCCAATTGCGTAACGAGACCTCAATTTTCACTCCGACGGTCAAGGGAAATTCAGCAAACTGCCCTCGCCCCCCGATGATCCTTCTCGCACTTTATGATAACTTCGACCACTTTTGAGAATCGTTCATAGAAGTGTCGTGACCTTTTGGTCAACTTCTCGAAGCACCAAGAATATCGAGATTTATAAGGATGCATCTCGCATCTTCGCCGTTTATATTTGTAGCCCCCCTCAGCAGAGCTTCTTGATCCGACCACTCACGACTCGTCTCCACACGCGTCGCTTGACAATCGACCCGACGACCCTGACTATGTCTCATTTGTAACTCGACACTTGTATTGATGTGTTCAATAACTTGACACTTCATAGAAGTACACTTACCTCTAATTATAAATTGCTCAAGTGTCCCAGATTCTCACACCTGTTTTGCCTCACACCTTCTATCTTTTCACCATCCACACTCTGTTTGGCATACCACTTGGTATCATAGCGCAACTGTGCTGGAGAGGCATCTGACTACTTAACCCATCCAGAGGACTACCTCCCACAAGCTGTTAGCGCATCTCACACCTCAAGACTTTTCAGACTTTGTGACTACGACGTGAAGCGAGCGAGCGCATCCGACAACCAGCAGCGAGTCTTCGGCGACGACTTTGGGGATGGAGGAGTAGAACGTGCGTATACAAGTGAACCTTGAAGCAACAGCAAACGCTGGCGTGGCAGGATACGCGGCAGCTGGATCAACCACGACGGCTCCAACGACCAACCCGGTCATGGATCCGAAGTCGGTAAACCAGCCGTCCCTACCGACGGCCTCGACGTTTGCAGCGGGAACGATAGGTGGACCTGGACGACAAGCGCGGATCAACGAGGAAATGGCAAATCGAGAAATAGCTCAATGTCGCAATGGAGGCTCTTCACAATGCAAGTGCACGAGAAGCGGTGCTCGTCGAGAGAAGAATTCAACTCTCGAACGAACCCAAGATTTTTCCGGCCCCTCCCAAACCGCTCCATTTTCCAAAGGACCGACGTTTTGGATGTGGCTAACGAGTTTGGAAGTGTACTTCAATGCTGCTAGGGTCAACGACGATTGAAAGAAGATTGACCCCGCGGCCGCGCTTTTGTGTGGCACGACGCTATGTTGGTGCTCCGACCTGAAGGCTATCCATCGGCAGCTAGAGACTAAGGGCCTCATCAACGGCCAACGGCGCCTGTCTCATTTCGCCAACCATAGGCGTTCTACCCTTGGAGCAGATCAACCCACAATGGCAAGACGCACGGACACCGCCAATCGACTGGAATGAGTTCTCGCGGGCAATGCTCGCACGTCTTGGACAGCTGAACGAGAAGTCTGACACTCGGTACAAGCTCCAGCATCTCCGTTAGCAGTCCAATGTGGCAGAATACATGCGGAGATTCCATGAGATCATCACTGGTGTAGACATTGCCCCTGACGAACTCTGTCTTCACTGTAACAATGGCCTCAAATGAGACATCTGGCGAGTGATTGCCATCTTTGGCATTCAAAACAACCTACCGCGAATGATAGCAGCAGTAGAAAGGACAAACAGCGCGGACTACAATGCTCGGATCCAGGAATCCTACGGCTGGCAACCTCCCAACCACAATTATCGTGGGAACGGAAAAACTTCAGTCGTGGGACTCGTCACCTCCGATTGAAGTGGATGACGTCGACCAGAGAGACATGCGCACCTGGTAAAATTGCGAAAACATTGGACATATTGCCCAAAGATTTCGAAGCAAGCAGCAGGCCAAAAAGCGAGGGAAGTCCTAGAAAAATGAGTCAAGAAACGGTAAAGGGCAGGAGTGAAAGGCGCGACTCTTGTCTGAGAGGAGTGATCTGCGCCAAACGATCACCCATCTGAGATGGCAAAGTTTGATGTGGGGTGCAAGGACGATCAACCAGCGATACCGCTAAAAGTACAACCCAAAGGTTGCAAGATTCGTTAAACGACACTGGTACTATTGGATGGAGGGGTCTCTCACAGTTTTGTAAGCAACGACATGGTTCGCAAGGTGGGTTTACAGACCAAACCAGGGTTGTTTGAAGGAAATATTGTCAATGGGAGATTACAAACACGGAGACTCCAAGAACCAGTACGAGTGCAAGTGGGGGACTTGTGGGATGTAGCGGTCAGGAGGTCATGTCCGATGAGTGATCACAGAATCATTCTCAGGCTCGATTTCATGTCCAAGCACAATCCAAAAATCAACTAGAACAGTGGCAATGTCTATGTGGAGGTCGACGGCGCCAAGCGATAACCTCCGTGCATGGGACAAAAAACGACAATAGAAGCAGCAGAGTGGAAGCAACAAGAAAGGAAGGAACAAGGAAGCCGCAATGACCAAGAAGCGACAACCTGTGCAACCAATGTCGCTCAAGGTGGCCATGTATCGCACATGATGAGGGGTCCATGCTGGCTCGTATGTATCGAGCCAATGGAGGAAGCGGAAGTGGCAGCCTCCTCAACAACCTCAGTGGCCTCTTCAGCATCTACAAAGTTCGCGATGGTTCCCGAGGAGTTCGCACCTGTCATCCGAGAGTTTGCGAACGTCTTCCCCGACGAACTCTCAAAAATCCTACCACCTCAATGCGACATTGACCATCGCATCAAACTGAAACCTGGCAGCTAACTCACAGTTCAAGGGGCCTACTGGATAAGCGATCACAAGCTGACCGAGTTGAAAAGGCAGATTGACAAGATGCTTGGTCAAGGATTCATCCGCCTGTCCACGTCACCGTGCATCGTACCAATACTGTTCATAAAAAAAAAATGGCAAGATGTGGACGTGCGTGGACTACCGGGCGTTGAAGGACGCTACCATGAAGAATTGCTACCTTCTTCCTTGTGTAGACGAACTTTTTGACCAACTCCAAGGAGCTCGAATCTTCACCAAAATCGACTTAACGCAATAGTTATCACAAAATCCGCGTGGCAGATGCTGACATCGAGAAAACAACGTACCGAACACGCTACAGGCATTTTGAGTTCACGGTCATACCATTTCGGAATCACAAGTGCCCCAACGACGATCATGGCGGCATTTTGGAATCACAAATGCCCCAGCGACGTCCATGGCGGAATCACAAATGCCCCAGCGACGTTCATGAAAGCATTTTGCGCCCATATGTCAGGCGGGGATCCACCGCATCTCCGCTGAGGAGAAGATGGATCCGCGGAGGGAAAATCGCCGCTACCCACAGATCCGCGGAACGTGGCTTCCGCGGCCAGAGATCCGCGGAGGAGGATAAAAGGGAGACCGCGGAGCATCGGAGAACGCGCAAGGCATGCTGGCTCCCGCAAGAAGATTGCGGTAGAGCGTGGGGTGGCGCGGAATCTAGCAGTGGTGAAGGAAAAGGGGCGGGAAAAGTTGCCGCCAGGAGGCAGAAGTCGACGGTAACCTTCCTACGGCTATTGGAAGCAATGGCCGCGGAGGAACAAGAAAGAGAGGGACAGCAGGTTGAGAATCCGCGGTGAGAAGGGAACATGAGTCGAGCCGCAGAAAAGTTGGAGCGTCGGACGTGCGAAAACACACGACGGCAGGACCAGAGGTCAGGAAGGAGCTCGACCAATGAGGGCTCAGGGTGGGCAGCGGTAATCAAGGAGGAGGACCGGGAGGACGCACCGCGCAAAGACGAAGATTCAAGGAAGAACACGAGACCGCGAATGCCCAAGCCGCTGACTAGAGGAAGAAGTAGCAGTAGAACAGGGAAGTGTAGTAGTAAAGTGTGTGTGTGTGGTCAAGGACGAGACCCGTGGTGCGAGTAAACGCACCGCGCGGAGTCCAAGGTAGGGGAAGGGTGTGGTAGGAGGAGTCTTAGAGAGCTAGTTTTGGTAGATATAAAGAAGTAGTGTAGCGGAGGAACTAGTACCAATGACAGATGACCAAAGATGCTGACCCTTTGTCTGATCTTGTGCCATTTGAGTTAATACAAACCTGCTTCTGAGCCCGAAACCCTGACTCGTTGAGAATCAGATTGCCTCCTTCCGTCCTATTGATCCGCGCAAGTGTTAGTCTGGTTCACACTCCCGTTTCTCCTCTGGGATTCGCAGCTGTTGAAGGAGTTGTAACAGTGCCCTCCGCGGAGGTATTCTGCGGAGGACGAATACTTCTCTTCCGAGTGTGCGCGGAGCATACTGCTCAATCCACCCCACTCCTGAGAACAACAAACGATTCCGCTGAAGTGTTGTCATCACCAAGGAACACAAGTTGGGTGAAGGGTACTGCCGGCGACTCCGCGGCCTTGCGCACGACCGCGGAACGGGGTTCCGCGGGCATAAGAGTCAGAGGCCACGAGGTGGCGGACTCTCGTGCCGGCAAGGAGCGAGCCGCGGAGCACTACCCACGAGCGGGACCCCGAGGGTGTGAAGCATCCGCGGAAGACCAGGAGAGGTAGCGGAGGAGCAAGAAGCCGGTGCTGCACAGAACCGCGGAACGGCAGAGTCGCGGAGCAGACCAGACGCGGAATCAGAGACCGCGGAAGAAGCACAGTGTGCGGCAAAATTGGGGGTATCAGTGTCATGGTGCGGTGAGCGTGGAAAGTTTCTTGCTCTTTGCTAGCAGAACTGCACGCGACCTTCAGATTCAGTCATACATGTCGGCAGCCAGTTTCGTGCATCAAGATACGCGGAGGCGGCACCAGCCGCATTCACAGCAGGCATCTGTACGCCACTTCTTGCCGCGGCATGCAGCCACGCAGGCGGGCAGTAGAGACACCTCACCCACACCCTCTCGCACACCTGTCAGTTCATTGCCGGGCGCGGATCCACTGGGACAGCACCGAAGAGTTACCGAGTGGCTGGAACAGCTACACTGGCGGCGTATCATGAACGCACTGCAGGACCGCGTGGAGGTGGAAAGCGTACACAACCAAGATGTGCGCGGAACCCACCAGCCCCCGGCCAACGACTCTATGGAGCACAGGTGGTTTTCCAATGTGCCACCGCCAGCAGACAGACTCTCCGAAACCGGGAGATCACTGACATATCAAGGGCCAGTTTACCAGCGGCGCGGCGGAATGCAGCCGTCATGGGCAGCAGAGGAAGATCACCTGCCATCCGCGCCCCTAGCAGGGATGGAAACCTCCCCGCCCCCAATTGTCTCCAGGGAGCCAACCTTTGGGGCTGCCCACCGCTACCAAGCGCAGCTGGGATACATGCCCGCGGAACGCTCACCTTCAGCAAAGGGAGAAAGGGGAGTGAGGCAGCCTCTGCAGGAAGTATCCACCGAATAGTTGGACAGGTCACCTGTGATGCCGGAGACGAGGCAGCAGCCCCACCTACCCACAACAGAACAAGCGGCGGGGGATCAGGCAGCCGGGGCTGGACTATCCAACGCGATGGAAGGAGTATCCCTCCAGGTGAATCCGCGGTTGACTGCTGTGGACACCCCAGTGACACCAAGCGTGAGGGCAACGGCGAGCCACAACCCACAATTCACTGGATGGCAAGGAACACCGCAAGGGGAACAGAGAGGGGACATGGTGCACCAACCCCTCCTGGCTCCGCAGCCATCCCACACAACCCAGCAGCCACTCACAGGGCCCCAGCCACAGCACAACCCAACATTGCATGGGACTCTGCCATACGCGGGGCCCGCAACAATCTCCTCTACCACAGCCCCACCAGGTTGGATGATGATGGGCACCTGGGCCACACCCTCCGTGGCGGGAGTGCCGCCGCAGGCCCTTATGCAGCAGACGCCGCCACAGCAGCCGCCAGTCCCCATAACGGCGCAATTGATGCCCGTAACGGTTGGACACCTAGTCTATAACCAGCACACGGTGGTTACCGCGCCAGCGGGAATTGCGATCCACCCAGCACCACCCACCACCACCAGCCAGGTGCAGACCACTGTGTCCCACCCCGCCTACCCAGCGCTCCCGCCGAACCCAGGGACTGCTGCAACACCTGCAGTATCTACTACCGCCCCGCTCTACCACCCTGCAGTGTCACATCATATACCTCAGGGCTACAGGTTGCCAGGACCTACGGTCCCCGCCGCCCCGAACACACAGGCACCGCCCCTTGGGACTACCTTCTACTCCGCACCCTACGCGACGCAGGCGACCCCTGCGACTCACTACTATGCTCTTTCGGCGACAGCCCCAATGAGCAACCCCACACCTGCACCCCAGGGACAGCCACAAACTAGCCATGTGGGTTATTCGGCGGTCACAGCCTCGCACCCCAACCCCCCCTTTCCAGCCTTGCACCCGTTCCCCGCGGTGACATCCATGGCCAACCGAAATACTGTGCCCCAGCTGCAGTACGTACGCGCACAGCCAGCTAACATTCCGCGGCTGGAGATCTTCAAGGGGACCCCTGAAGAGGACCCATGGACATGGTTGAAGCAGATCACGATACATGCAAGCATAGGACGGATCCCACCAGACCTTTGTCTGGCCACCGTGGAGCTCCATCTTCAGGGTGCTGCGGAGGACTGGTACAATGCACGAGCGCCATTCAACTCCTTTGAGGATTTTGGCAACGTGCTGATTGAGCGCTTCAAGCGGCTGACCAAGGAAGAAGCACTCCGCAAGATTGAAAAGGAAGTAATGCGGAAGGACACCGACATCAGCAGATTTTTGGATCAGTTCCTCACTTGGGCATCGATTGCAAAGGGGAAGGACTGCCGCTGTGGGTACTCCTGCATAATCTCATACGCGCCCTCCCCGATGAGATCAGCAGTCTGATGATCCCTGAGTGCTACCAGTCGCTACAGGATGCGGTGCAGGACGCCACGGCCATTTCCACACGGCAGCGGTCTACGCGACAGCATCAGGGTGGAGATTCTTATACTCCAGCACCAGCCGCACAGGCCTCCCAGCCCAAGCTGAAGGTGTGTTACACCTGCCAGAGCCTGGAACATATCGCTCGAGATTGTCTGCGCAAAAGACAGGGTGTTCCGCGAACCGATCCCACGCAGCAGGACCCTATGGTGCAGCAGTGGCAGCGGTACTATAATCAACCATGGGAGGACCAGCAACATCAGCAGCAGACGCAAGCTGGGCGGCAGGCACCGGACCGTCAAACCCAGACTGCCCCGGGAGGGCAGGGCATTCTGCCCAATCCACGGGCACCCGCGAACTCTACGAGCGGAGCCCGCAACGTCAAGCTGGGGCTGCCGATGGCAGAGGACAAGACTACAGAGTTGCCTCCCACCGCAGCGGAGACCACTCTCATTACACGAGCCCAAGAATTAGGCTTGCGCGGATGGGATCTACAGATGGCAGCCAGAGTACAGGAAGATATGCGACGCAAGGCAGAGGCCGCGGAGGAACGCTTCCAAGAGGCAGTTGCTAATCGTACCGTCGTGCCGGAGAAACGACGACAGACAAAACCACCACCCGCAGCGGAAAAGCAACCTGCCCCATCTTCGCCGGCACCAACAAGAGCCCCAGTGGCCGCGGAGGGAAGCACTGATCCCGTCCAACGTCTATTTACCACTCCCATCGCGGAAGTCAACTTCTTTGAGTTCCTCCGCATTCACCCAGAGATCGCACCGCGACTGAAGGAGGAGTTCTCCAGAGCCAATCAACGACTCCAAGCTGTGGGCATCTCTCTCAACTGTACTATGCCTACCCCTGGTACACAGAACACCCGCCGTGCGGTACCCGACACTTCCCTAGCATTAAGTCTCGCGGAAGATGAGTGGGGATGGGCACCGCAGCCCTTGGANTGTGTACGCATGTAAGCATGTGTGCATACGTGCGTGTTTCCAGGCGTGTGTGCCAGCATGCATGCATGTGACCATTCACTATTTCTCCCACTCACTGAATCACCCACTCACCAACTCACCCATTCACTTTATCATTCACTCAACTGCTCATCCACTCACCAAATCATCCACTCACCCACTCTTGCACTCACTCACTCACTCGCTCTCTCACTCCCTCACTCGCTCACTCGGTCACACACTCACTCGCTTAGTCTCTTACGCGTTCACTCGCTCACTCACTCACTTGCTCACTCGCTCACTCATCCTGCGGAGTCTGCAAGATGGTCCTCCACTAGTAGCAATGGAAACTGGGAGGAGTTTGAGTTGTGTACATGTATGCACATGCATGCGCACATCCATGTGTGTGGGTCAGAGAGGGGGGGGGGGGGGGGGATCTGTGCATGCGTGTATGGGTGCTTTGTGCGTATGTGGATGTATGTGTGCTTGCGCGAGGACGTTCACCCACTCACCAATTCACTCACACATGCTCTCACTCAATTGTGTGCACTTTCTTGCTTGCCTGCTTGCTTCTCGCTCGCTCACTCACACACTCTCTCCCATCACTCACTCCCTCACTCACTTTCTCACTCACTCACACACACACTTACTCACTCACTCATCCATCCACCCTCCCACCCAAGCACCCATCTGCTCACTTGATCAGTTGGTCAGTCAGTCCAGTCAGAAATTTTGTCCAGCCAGTCATTCAGTCAGTCATTCAGTCCGTCCATCCGTCCGTCTGTGTGTCTGTCCGTCCGTCCGTACGTCCTTCCATCTGTCCATCCATCTGTCCATCCCCGTCCATCCATCAATCAGTCAGTCAGTCAGTCAGTCAGTCAGTCAGTCAGTCAGTCAGTCAGTCAGTCAGTCAGTCAGTCAGTCAGTCAGTCAGTCAGTCAGTCAGTCAGTCAGTCAGTCAGTCAGTCAGTCAGTCAGNCCGTGCGGTACCCGACACTTCCCTAGCATTAAGTCTCGCGGAAGATGAGTGGGGATGGGCACCGCAGCCCTTGGAACCCCCGCGACGGGATGACAACCACTACGAGGTCGCCTGCTGCATGGTTTGGATATGCGGGAGGAAGTTCCTAGCCATCATCGACACAGGGGCCACTCACACCACTGTGGCATTCCGCGTCCTTCTGGAAGTCGGATGGGTAGACCGCATCCTCCCTACGCGCCGCCTTTTTACCAACTCAGCGGGCGGCATGGACTATGGAGATGGGGAAGTTCACGGCCTACCCATGCAGGTGGGATCTCTCCATGAACCATTGAACGTCCAAGTCACGCAGGCCAGGACGTATGACGTACTCCTGGGCATGGATTACTTGGTACCGCGACGGGCCAACCTTCTTTTCTCCCTCCGCATCATGCAACTCAGCTCCGCCTCCGGGGAAGAAGCGTTTTGCCCAGTCACCATCGGCGAGAGGGTGGCGGTAACTGTAACCGGCGGCGAATCTTTCTCCCTCTTGGATGCTGCGGCAGAGGACTCCCAGGCACGTGAAAACAGATTTCCACCTATCACAGCCAATGTGCCTGACGCGGAATAGGTGACAGCACGCGACTGGCAAGAAATCGCGGAGGAGTCAACTGAGCCCGGAGTACAGACCAACCTCCTGGGATTGTGGCAGAGGGGACAACGAGTCCTAGGGGATGGACATCCACTCGAGGATGAGGAAGAGTTCTACCCACTCCGCAAAAGAGCGCCATCACCACCCCCGCGATGGGATCACATGCTCCACTTACGACTTTCTCCCGCACAAAGACAGGATTTCTGCGACTTGTTGGACGCATTCGCGGACATCTTCGCTGGGTCCACAGTTGATCTGGGGGTCGTGGAGGCCTTTCACGTCATCTCCACGGGAAACTCCGCGCCCACAAAACAGAAGGTGCGGCGCATTCTTCCAGAGCAAGAGAAGATTATCACAAAGGGGCTCGTGGAGCTCAAGGCGCAAGGGGTGATTGTCCCAATCGTCAGTCCCTGCCGTGCCAACTTGGTCATCGTGGGGAAACCGGACGGGTCCAAGCGATTTTGCGTTGACTTCGGCGACCTCAACCGTGTGACCGAGGAGGACGCGTATCCCATGCCACTAATTGTCGATATACAAGAGCGCCAGCAGGGTCGCGGATGGTTCGCAAAACTTGATGTAAAGGCTGCCTTTCTCGCTGTTCCCATGCACCCGGACTCCATCGCCAAGACTGCGTTTGTGACACCAGAAGGTCTATATGCGTTTACACGCATGCCCTTTGGACTCCGGAACGCCAGCGCGACATTTCAGCGGGTCATGGACTCCACCCTCCGCAGAATCCCCAATGTCAGCTGCTACATTGACGACATCATGGTCGCGGCCCACACCTTCGAGGAACTGTTCTCCTCCCTGACCGCTGTCTTTGCTGCCCTCCGCAGGGCCAACCTGAAGCTCAAGGCAGCCAAGTGCTCTACCGGAGCCGCGGAAATGGAGTTCCTGGGTTTCGTGATGAGCGCGGATGGCATCAAGACTGATCCAGAAAAGATCACGGCAGTACAGGAATGGCGCTAGCCCACTTCCGCGGGGCAAGTCAAGATCTTCCTAGGATTCGTTTCCTTCTACTGGAAGTTTGTGCGTGACCACGCGCGCATCATCAAGCCGCTCCAGGAGTTGACGCACCAGGACGTGCCGTTTGAATGGACATCAGATTGCGCGGATGCCTGGAAGGAAATCAAACACCGCCTGGTTACCGCGCCCATGCTCGAGTTCCCTGACTTCAACCTCCCATTCTCCATCACCACTGATTGGTCGCGGGATGGGCTTGGCACCATCCTATCCCAGACGGTGCAGGAGCCCACACAGAAGGTGATTGCCTACGCCAGTCGTGCCCTCACCGAAGGGGAGCAGAAGTATCCTCCGGTGAAGGGCAAATGCTTGGCTGTCCTTTGGGCACTCCAACACTTCCGCGACTATATAAAGAATGGCAAGCCGTTCACGGTCTTCACAGACCATCAGGCCCTCCAGTGGCTCCTCACTACTCAGAACCATGAGGGCATCCTAGCCAAGTGGGCCCTCCTTCTCCAGGGCTACAACATAAAGATCAAGTACCAGCCTGCGGCTGCAAACCGCAACGCGGATGCCCTGAGCCAACTTCCGCGCAATGGCTGGCCAGACCCTGATCAGGCACCACTGAATGCGGCGGAGGCACCTCCAAATGATGCGGAGCCTTTCCCGGATGTCGGGACACCACCTCCACCCAGTGAAGCAGAATGGGAGGGAGTGGCAAGGGAATTCGATGAGGAGGAACAGGAGGTCGCCTTGCAACTCTTGCATGAACTCGATCCCGCCGCAGAGTCGGCCGTCGCGGAGACCCTACCAGCCCTCTCCGTGTCTGGCCTACAGCTTGCTCGCAGGTACAACCCTACCATCCGCGGTTGGACGTTGGAGGAAATTGCACCCCATCTTCCCCCACGACATGCAACCCCGTGAACCTCGCGACCGTCCGCTGCCCCACCACAGACCTGTCCATTGAGCGACCCGCACTCTCATGCTCCTGCCACACCACTCCTTGAGAACCGCCATCCCCTCACTCTGGTAGACTTCCTCCTTCACTCCCCTGAGTCTGCAGAAAGTCTCCGCGCCCTCTTCAACACTCACAATACCTCCCTTTCCCCTCTTGGCATCCGCCTCTCATGCACGCGAGACAGCCTGACCGGCATCCGCCTGTTATCCCGCAGCATCATCCTCACCCACTCTAGTGTACGCGGTGCCGCTGCACGTGCCTCATGCACCTGGGCACCCGCGGCCCTCACCCCCGGACCGCCCGCACCCTCTGACGTCCACGTGGCGTGGTGTTACGTGTGGATATGTGGCCGCAAGTTCGTGGCCATCGTGGACACCGGCGCCACCCATACCACGATTGCGCTCCGGATGGTCCGCTCGCTCCACATGCAGCACCTCATCCAACCCACTCGACTCCGCTTCTCAATCTCCACCGGAGACATCGACGCGCCGCTCGGACAAATCGCGGGCCTCCCCATGCAGGTGGCGAATGTACATGCGGCACAGACCGTCCAGGTTTGCGATGTCCGCACGTACGACATTCTGCTCGCGGCGGACTGGCTCGCGCCGCGCCAAGCGGATGTATTTAAGGGTGCACACAGAATCCATGGATCCGCGGATCAGATCCGCGGATCCCGGATCTCGGATCGATCCGCGGATCTGGATCTATCCTAGGATCCGATCCGTGGATCCGCGGATCTCGAACCCTCCCCCGGGGGGGGGGGGGGGGGGGGGGGGGGGGGGGTGGGGCGAGAAAACCCACGAGATCTAGATCAAACACAACGACAATCGGATAGTCACTCCGCAGCATGCGTACACTTGGAGATGGGATAGGTCCACCTCACACCACTTGGCATCGTACCACTGGCCTGTCCNTCATGCACATCATGCGCGGTGGGCACTCGACCACCTTTGAATTCATGCCGCGGATAACTCGCGTCACGGTCTCAACCATATTCAATACCGCAAACCCGCGGCAGGTTTGGGGTATTCAATATGGTTTAATGTCTGCATTATGTTGCTGGTTGCTCGCTAAACAGCGAGTTCATTCGTTAACTTGCTCGACACTCAATTGGAGGATATTCTAGTACATCCACAGTCCACCGACGTGTTAACCTCGGAAGATACTTCCACCCTCTGTGGTTCTTTTTTAATCCGTGCCGCGCGTAACCCGCGTCATGGATTCAACCATACTCACAACCGCAAAACCGCTGGTTTGCAGTATGCCATACGGTATAATTTCTACGTTTTGTAACCGTTTGTTGCCTGAACAGATGGTTCATTCGTTCACTTGGTTGACATTTTCTTGGCTGTTGATGAATTTGTATGCGCTATCTCTGTTTTTAGAGGTTTCCCAATTGAGCGGCGCAACCACACAGCAAGAGACGCTGGCTGTGGAGTGGTCTCGATTGCCAAGAGACACCACTCTACACGCTATGCTCTGCTAAGTGTCATTACGCGTGCCTTAGATGCTCACGTGCCTTAGGCGCTCGTGAGCCCTAGTGTCGGGCACATTCTGTGCCCGGCGCACTGGACGCCATGGCTGCCGAGGCCTGTTCAGCCGCGCCTGCCGACCACCGTGCTGCAGATGACGATGATGACGATGAGGGTGACAGNGATGAGGAGCAGGAAGTCGATGCCGGCGAAAAGCGAAAGCGCGGTTCTGGTGAGCCCTCGGTCATCTGGACCGAGTTCACTAAGCTCGCCGACTCTCCCCCGGATGACCCGCAAGCCAAGTGCAACTCCTGCCCAAAAACCTTCTCATGCAAGCAAGGGTACACGTCGAACATGTGGAAGCATCTCCGCATGAAGCACAACAATGTCTGGAAACGCCTGAAGGAGTTGCAGGCGCAGCAGGAGCTGAAGAAAGCAACCCTGGCAGCAGTGAACGTGACTGAGAACGTGCTGGAAGTGAATCCCGAGAACACAGTCATCGCACGCGGAGTGGCGGCGGTCGGCACCACTTTTGACAAGAAGTACTTCCAGACATGTATCTGGAAGCACGTCATCGACAAGAATGTGAGCTTCCTCGCCATGGAGTCAACGTGGCTGCAGCAGGCTTTCTGGCACGCCAATCCAGCTGCAATGTTGCCGGGCCGGATGACGATTTCGCGGCAGATCGTGATCGCAGCTGCGGCGTTCCGTGCCCGCATCAAGAAGATGTTCATGGAGGTAACTTCTGCAATCAGTTTTACTACTGACGGGTGGAAAGGGGAGAACAGGATAAAGTACTTGGGGGTTACGGCACATTGGATGGAAAACTGGTCTATCAAGACCATTGCCCTGTCCTTTTCTGCTGTGCCCGACAGTCCCACCGCAGTGAACCTGTTTGAGGTGTTCTCAGCTGCTCTCAAGGCTTGGGGTCTATGGGACAGAGTGTTCTGCTTGACTGTTGACAACGAAAGCACAAACGACAGCATGATTGACAATCATGTGATTCCTTCTGACTGTTCCATGGAGAAGTCTGGGCACATCCGGTGCCTTGGTCACATCATGAACTTGGCCGTGCATGATCTTCTGAAAATCACAGCTGTGAACGTCATCATTGGCAAAGCACGTGCCATCGCTGTTTTTGCGACACGCTCCACTCCGCGTGAGCACAGCCTCATGAATGCGGCAACCGCTGCTGGCATCTCATTCCAGACGCTGCACTTGGATACTGAGACCCGCTGGAACAGCACTCTGGACATGATGGCCAGAGTGCTGCACCTCAAGAGCGTGCTCCCCACCTGGCTGGACGGTTATGGCATGGATGGAGAGATGCTGAAGCCGACCAGTGAGGAGTGGAACCTCATTGCTCTCNTGACACTCATCCTGAGGCCATTCAAGGCCTACACCGATGACATCTCTGGCAGCAAGTACCCGACTCTGAATCTCGTCATCCCCTTTTTTGAAAGCATGCTGGGTAAGCTGAATGGGTGGCAGGTGAAAGGTCTGGCTGCAAAGGAGAAGTCAAAGCGGCGGGGTGCTGCAGGGCGGCTGAACGCCAAGGAACAGCTCCTGGTGGACATTCACCAGGGCCTGGTCGACGCTGAAAGCAAGCTAAAAAAGTACGCCCGCCTGCTGTCTGAGCGCCATGCGCTCGCCACCGCTCTGGACCCGCGCATTCGCTTGCGCTACCACGAACGGGTCCACCGTCTCATGGGCATCAGCAGTGCAGCAGAGCTGCAACTCAAGGTGGTACACTTACTCCAGCCATATGCAGAGAGGGTTGAGGCGCAGAGAGCAGCAGCAGCAGAAGCAGGAGCAGCAGTGATTGGAACACAGGGCTCTCAGGCCACGCAACAGGGAGAAGGAGGTGCATCAGCAGCAGCTTCTTCCTCCAACGTCACTGCAGTGTCTATGGCAGCAGGCAGCCGACAGCTCCGTCCACGACCAGAGCGGCAGCGTGAAGAGGATGATGCGCTGTTGGAAGCAGCGCTGGCCGACCCCACGGCAGACATGTTTGAAGTCCCAGAAGCTCCTGCAGCACCTGTACAGNGCGCTCGCCACCGCTCTGGACCCGCGCATTCGCTTGCGCTACCACGAACGGGTCCACCGTCTCATGGGCATCAGCAGTGCAGCAGAGCTGCAACTCAAGGTGGTACACTTACTCCGGCCATATGCAGAGAGGGTTGAGGCGCAGAGAGCAGCAGCAGCAGAAGCAGGAGCAGCAGTGATTGGAACACAGGGCTCTCAGGCCACGCAACAGGGAGAAGGAGGTGCATCAGCAGCAGCTTCTTCCTCCAACGTCACTGCAGTGTCTATGGCAGCAGGCAGCCGACAGCTCCGTCCACGACCAGAGCGGCAGCGTGAAGAGGATGATGCGGTATTGGAAGCACCGCTGGCCGACCCCACGGCAGACATGTTTGAAGTCCCAGAAGCTCCTGCAGCACCTGTACAGCCGCCCTCTTCCTTGGAGGAGGAGGTAGAGCAATGGAGCAAACTTCCGAAGAAAGGTCCAAAGTGCCACGTTTTGAAGCACTTCAGGAAGCTCGGGAGAAAGTTTCCAACATTGCACCTTGCTGCGGCTGACTTGTATGCTGTGCCTGCTACCTCCACCCCTTCTGAGCGCCTTTTTTCTCTTGGCAGGAACGTCATAACGGACTTCAGGCATTCCCTGGCGCACTTGACGGTGGAGAACTTGCTGACGATGAAGTCATGGATCAACGAGCCCTCCCTCCTGGACTTCCCTGTCAGCCGACATGGGACGGTGGCTAAAGATTTTGCCGATGAGGAGGACCGCATCAATGAGCTGAGGCGCAAAGCAAAGGAAGCCAACTTGGTGGGAGCAGCGGCAGAGGAGTTAGAGGGGCTTAGCATTTTTGTGAATGATGAGGATGAGGAGGAGGAGGCCGAGGGAGAAGGAGGAGGTGACGACAATGGTGATGAGGATGTCATGGAGCTGAATTGACTTAGATTTCATTCAAACCATTTTTTCTCAATGTTTCAGTTTCTCCATATTTCAGTTTCTCCATATTTTGGCTTGTCCATGGTTCAACTTCTCCATGTTTCAGTTGAACATGTGCGTATGCAGAGCCATTGCAACATGAGGTGTCTGTGACTGCAGTAGTCTGCTGTAGGAGTTGAAGAACAATGTGAACATGTTAATGTGTAGTTGCTATTGCCTGCGTTTTAGACACCATCATTCTGAATAGTCACACAACATTGTACTTGAGATTAGACCAGGTACATGACTTAACTTGCAGTACATGTACTTGCTGCAATTTCCTCAACATGTGCTTACATGTAGACTACAAAACTGACATGTTCATAACACTGAACTCATCACATATGACATGGTTCAGTTAGGCTAGGCCATACCAATGCATGTGCCAAATAATGGGTTGAGTGGCTCTTAGTGTGGAGATAATGGAGCAGTATGAAGTGCCTAAAAATGCTTTTATGAATTTTACGCATCTGTCTTTGTTCAAATGTGGAAGCTAGTGCTTCACATACATGGATCCGCGCGATCCGCGGATCAAACTGGATCCGCGGATCCAGATCCGGATCCGCGGATCCGGATCCAGCCGTGGATCCGGCTCCGCGGTTCCAGATCCACTATAGGAACCGCGGATCTGATCCGGCGTGCACCCTTAGATGTATTGATCGGTGCAGGCATCCTCAGTCTCATTTCAAGTTCCAGCATTCGATCGTTCACCCCGCTCTTTACCTCGCATTGACCATCTCCGAACACGGTCCTCTCCACCTTCGACTCAGCTCTCACCGGCGCTCAAAACACTCGGCGGATAATGCGCAACTGGGCTCTCGCCCGCGGAACATCCGACATGGCACGCAATCAAGGCACTGGGTCCGCGCCTTCGTCGCGGGGGGGTAGATCCTCCCGGCGGTGGCTACGCCGCCCTGCTCTTAACACGGGCGCGGGGCACCGCCCGGCACGGACACCAACACCACCAACGGGGACAGCGGCTCTACCGCGGCAGGGCCCCACGACAAGGACTGCGCCTGCAAGGACACCAGCACCACCCACGGCCGCAACAGGCGTGTCCCGACCTGGCTCGGTGACAAGAACTCCGCCTACACCGGTGACGGCCACCCCAGCAGCGGTTGCGGCCTCACCGCGGCCCAGCCCGGCCGCAGGGACGACCTTGACACCGACCACAATACCGGCAGCGGCAATCCCACCGCGGTCCAGCCCCGCGGAAGGAACACCGACGCAGGTCACGCCGCCTGCGGCCAAGACACCAGGTCCATCGCGACAGGGCCCGGCCACAAGCACACCGACGCGGATCCTCAGGCGCATGGAGCCAGCGGCAGGAGCCACGCGGGCAGCGGCAAGAACAACCGCTACACCAACACCAAGCCTGCGAGATGGGGCCCGGACCCTGATTACCCCATTCCCCTCCCCGGCTACGACGGCGCTCTCTCACTCGCCGTCGACCTCGCGCGGTAGCCCAACTCGGCAACCCGCACGCCCCCTGCTGGGCACAGGAACGGTGATGGAAGGGGCGAGAACGTACCTCGAGGAAAGCTCGGGGGATAGCGGGGAGCAGCCCAAGGAAGCCCTACTGCTGGAAATAGTGAGCAGCGTCATGCTCCAAGTGCTGACAGAGATTCCGGAAGTGATCCGCGCGGAGTTCGAGGATTCACTGTTCGGCAAGATGTGGCAGGTAGTGCTAAAGGGAGCAGCCACGGGGGTGCTAGCCCTCGGAGTGCACGAGAGGCAGGTGCTCTTGCTGGAAACAGTCGGCGCAGAGCGCCTTGTATTGGCATTACGGGACAGCCTGAGCATCAAACCAGGGGTGGCCAGTGATATGACTGGCGTCGCGGAACTACTGGACACCGAGCGGGCGGACCCGTCACTGGAAGCCGCTCGAGTGTGGTGGAACAGGGTGCAGAAGGACCAGCGGAGCAGTCCGGAGAGACGGTACGTGCATCTGCTCCAGGAGAGGGCCAGAGCCCTCATTCTGTATCACGTGAACGACCAGGCACCCGAATCGGCGGAGGCACCACGGCGAAGATCCGCGGCAGACGAGTGGAGGTGGGGATATTTGCTCAACCTCGTCTATGCCAGGTGGAGCGTTCAGTATCCGCAAGAAGAGAGATCGCGGCTTGCTGAAACCCAGGTGCTTGAGGGACGCTGGATGGAAGCCATGGAGAAGTGTTGGACGTTGACGCTCCAGAATGTAATACGCACCAGGGTGGCGACAGCGGTTGCGGAAGCACACTGGACCGTGGTGCGAGAAAAAGGACTGCGGCTCAAGCAAGAAGAGGTGCGACACTGGGCCAAGGAGGCAGCGGAAGAATGCCGAGAAGACAAGAGTAGGATGGATGCGGAGGTGGAAGAGGCCCGTGAATACACCCAGCCCTCCCCTCAGTTGCAACAGATGCAAAAACGCCTGCGGAAAGAATGGGAGGAGGAGGCAGCCGAAACAGACCGGGCGGCCGCAGAGGCCGCGGAAACAGAGGCCCTATTGGCCAAGGAGCGAGAAGCGGCGGCTAAGGCAGACACGGAGGCTGCGGAGGAGCTCATAAGGGAAATCATGGGGGAAGCAGAGGCGGCGGCGGCAGCAGCGCAAGCAGAGGTAGCAGCAGCAGCGGCGGCAGCGGCAATGGCACAAGAAAAAGAGGTAGTTGTAGCGGCAGCGGAGACAACGGCAGCAGCGACAGAGGAGGCAGCAGCAGCAACAGCCACGGAGGCACGGGTAGCAAAAGGGACACAGGTGACCGCGGAGATGGCCAAAGTTGGAGCAGGTTGCAAAGCGGCAGAGACAACAAAGGAAATGATAATAGCCAGAGCCGCGGCAAGGCAGGCAGCAGTAGAAGGAGAAAAGCAGATGGTGAAACGATACAAAGCAGGTGCCAAGCACCACCGCCCGGAGCCATCCGCTGGCTCCCTCCGGCGGAAGGAACAACTCCAGGCCCGAGCTGCGGCGGTTGTGCAGAAGGCAGCAGCAACGCTGAGCCAGACCAGAACAACAGCGCCGGCAGCAGACACCAGCCGAAGTGAGGAGCCGGGACAGACTCTCCCGGAGGAGACCACTCCTGCCCTGAAAGGAAAGAGGAAGGTGGACGAGGCAGGAGCTGCAGAGCCACGAAGGGAGAAACAGCCTCGTAAACATGAAGGCCCCAGCCCCGGCGTAACTCCGGAACAGTTAGCTCAAGCCCAGCGGGAGGCCGCGCAGGCAGCAGAACTTCTGATGGCAGTATTCCGCAAAGTCCACATGCCAGCGGAGATGGTACCGGCTCCACTGCGGCCTGTCTTGGGAGAAGCCGCGACAGCAGCTGCACGCAAGGGGGCAAAAAGGAGGGGACGCACGGAGAAAGAGGCGGCGGTGATGGTGGTTTCCGAAATCAGTGAGTCGCCGGGAGACTCGGAAGAGGAACAGCCCATCACACGCAGCCAGGGATTACTGCGGGCTCCGGGAGCGGCTCCACACAGAAAGGAGGAGGTGATTGAGCTGCACCGCGTTGGTGGACGCGGCAGACGCCCGAGCGGCCCCGCTGAGAGCAGGCTGCGAGAACAGTGGGATGAAGGAGAGCTTCGAGCGGTCGGAATCCTTCGGCTCTTCCCTGCACCTGATCCCTGGGACAGAGAGCCACCGGTCCATGATGAAGAGAACCGCAAAAAGTTCGAGGTGATGAAAGCGGAGCAGGATGGGAGGCGAGCGCGCGGATTGCCGGCAAGAATGCCAGAGACGAAGCGGAAGCCGGGGGAAGCAGTAACAGAGAAAGCGGGGAGGAAGGGGCCCATGGAAACGCAGGACTGGCGGATCTGGCAGACCGCCCACATCCTTCTCCGCGCCAGCGGCAAGGAACAGTAGAAAGCAGAAGCGCAGAAGGTGTACGCGGATCTGGAAACACGGCTGGGTGTGGAATTCGACCGGAGGAAAAAGGACGACCTAGCCCGTCTGTGCGAGCAGTATGCATGGGAGGAAGGTCGTCTCTGGAGAATAACTCCGCGTGTCTTGTGGGTGCCCCCATCCACGTTGCAGAGGGCAGTTGTGGAGGCCTACCACCGCCATCACCACAATGGTGTACAGGCGCTGAAGGATCGCCTGACGCCCATCATCCACATACCGAACCTGGCGGCTATCATCAAAGATGTGGTACAGCACTGCGCCCCCTGCGAACGAGCGCGGAAAACCACACCGCGGGACCAGCCGCTGTTCCAACCCTCCCCTATCGGCGAACCGCTGGAAAAGATTATCATCGACTTCCACGGCCCCCGCGCACACCGCGACTAAAGGAACCGATGCTGGATTGCAGCGGTGGACCACTTCACGAAGTACCTCTGGGTCCGCGCTGTGCCTAACAAGAGNTACCGAACCTGGCGGCTATCATCAAAGACGTGGTACAGCACTGCGCCCCCTGCGAACGAGCGCGGAAAACCACACCGCGGGACCAGCCGCTGTTCCAACCCTCCCCTATCGGCGAACCGCTGGAAAAGATTATCATCGACTTCCACGGCCCCCGCGCACACCGCGACCAAGGGAACCGATACTGGATTGCAGCGGTGGACCACTTCACGAACTACCTCTGGGTCCGCGCTGTGCCTAACAAGAGTTCAGCCACCGCGGCAAGGTTCATCCGCGAGGAAATCTTTTACCGCTTTGGTGGGTGCAGCGTGGTGCACAGCGACAACGGCACAGAGTTCATGGGGGCCTTCAGAGAGGAGCTGGAGGAGTGGGGGGTCCGTCATGTACACTCCGGGCGGTACCGGCCAGAGTCACAAGGGCAAGTGGAGCGGGTGCATGAAATACTGGAGAGAGCAGTGGCAACCGCGGAGGGCAGCAGCTGGACTGAGAAGCTGAGGAAGACGGCGCACTTCATCGACACAACACCCAGCCGAGCAACCTCCTTCTCACCCCACATGCTACTCTTCGGACAACCACCGCGAGCGGCGATGGGCATGCCCCAAAAGCCGCTAAGGCTACCACTTGCTCCGGAGGAGCAAGAGAAGCTCTCGGAGGAGGAGAAGGACAAGGAGGTCGCGAAATGGTTCCGCGAGCGCTGTGAAAGGACCAAGGCCATGCGGGCAGAGGCGCGGTTGAGGGGCTCCGTTTCAGCCTGGCGCGGATGCGATGCGGCCAACCGATGACTGAACCATGGGCCCATCAAGGAGGGCCACTTGGTGTATCTCCGCCCCTTCCCCAGTGCGGGGCGAGAGGCAGGGGAACCGCGGGAGGTGTACCGCGTGGCTAGCGTTGAAGCAGGGCAGGTGTGGCTGGAAGGACCGGAAGGATTCAGCGACCGCAGTTATCCGGCCACGGAGTTTGTGCTGCTGCCACCCTCATGGCAAACGCACATCCCCGGGACGGGAGGCCGCCTGCCGCCCCTGGGACAGCGGAATGGTTCGCAAGGTTGGAGAGCGGAGGAGGTGCTGGACGTCTGTGAAAGACAGGTGTCGCAGCAAGAGCAGGAGTGGAGCCAGGAACCGGAGGAGATTGAAGAGGAGCAATCCGATGTCCGCGAACTGGCCGCGGAGGAGGTGAGGAAGGAACAACGGCGCAAGCCGCTACGGCGGGGGCAACAGCAGGAGCAGCAGGAGGAGAGACGGCAGGAGCAGAGAAAGCCGCGGGACCAGAGAGAGGAGGAGCCTGAAGGTAGGCTCGAGCCACAGCCCGGGCGGACCCCAGTGGGAGTATCCCAGCAGCAACCCCAGAAAGCACCACCGCATACGAGGGTGCCGATGAGCCCTAAGGCCCTGGCTGACTACACTGGCCCGTGTGTGTGGTGCGGAGAAGATCTCCCTGCTGAACCACTCCTAAAGGTGGTGTGCCGGGTGTGCGGGAAACTAGCGCATCAGTATGCCGGCGGAGCCTCAAAGACTTGCATCGGACGAAATCGCACCTGCCTACGGTGTCTGAAAGAGGTTGCTGAACAGGAGGCCGCGAGGAAGAAGGATGAGGAAGAAGGAGCAGGACCCGGCGCTGGGGGAGCACCACCCCGCAGGAGGTGGGACCCAGATGGGGAGGAGGAGGAGGAAGAGGAGGAGGAAAAAGGGCCCCCAGAGCGAAGGAGAGGTCCGCGCTCCGTTTCCGGGGCCACAATGAGGCAGTGGCAGGCGAAGGGACGGGTCGCGGCAGAGGAAAGAAGAAGGAAGGAACTGGAAGAAAAGAAATGCGCTCAATGCGGCCAGTGGTGGGGAGTTGAGGTGCAGGACTGTGGCGGATGCCTCCGCAAAATCTGCACTGGTTGCTTGGCACCACCTCGTGATGGGCGCGGAGGGCGAAGCGGGGCTGCGGTGTGCAGGAGGTGCAGGGAGGAGATCGAGAAGCAACGAGGTGTTCGCAGGGCACCGCGAGTGAATGAGGAAGAAGAAGAGGAAGAATCGGAGGAAGTGGAGGGACCGGGAATGGAAGGGCACCAGTCCGCGGCATGCCCCACATGCCTAAAGACCGTGCAGGATGGGGAAAGGTGTGTTGTTTGCATAAGATCCGCGCACCGCGAGTGCCTGGTGGCGGGCAGCTCTGCCTGGAAGGGCCAATGTCACCAATGCGTGGGCAATGAGCTCCTTGAGGCAGACTGCTACCTTAGCTTCATCGCGGAGACCCGAGAACCTGCTTGCGCAGCCTGCCACGAGGGGATGGCGGAGTTCGGCAAGGGATGTGGCATGTGCTTAAAGATGTGCCATCTGCGGTGCGGCAAGA
>SZWC01003666.1:86827-117384 GCA_023375785.1 Penium margaritaceum | reverse complement strand
AGACACGACTTCAGTCCCATTACTGGCGGCGATGAAGACAGAGGAACTCCTCCTGCCCCCATGCTGTCGACCGCAGTCCCACCTGCCCCTGGCCTCCCTCCTGCACCCACACCGTTGCCAGCCTCTATCTGAACGGATGTGGCACGGCGATGTGGCCGGCCAGGGGAAGGTGGTAGAGCTGCAGAGGACTGGTTAGCAGATGACCCCACGACCGCCAGGCGAGGAGGGGGGATGGGCGCCATCAGGAGAGCTTTAGAGGAGGGTGGAGAGAGGGCATTGGCACCACTGGCGCTATCATTTGAAGGGAACTTTCCCTGCAGCTTCCCGCCCAAAGGGCTTCCTTGTGGGCTCCGCCGAACAGAGCCCGGCAGGGACGGCCCTTGTTCGTCGTTGAAGTCGACAACCATACTCGTAGATTCCGCTGACTCCTTGAAGAGGGTTTTTGGTTGGGACTGGGTCCGCAGCAAAGCTCCGCTTCGGGGCGGCGATGCGGTAGAGCTGCTGTTGAAGGAGGCAGCACCAGACACGCGGTGGAGGGGACTGACGCGCGGCTGTAGCGGTGGCTGCGGCAGCGGTTGGTGGCCTTCTGCCTTTCCAGGGCCGTTACTGCTGCTGTTGCTGCCACTGCTGCTCGTAAGACCATTTCTGCCCAGTAGGGGGGAGGGGCTTCGACCACTGGCCTGCCCACTGCCACTGCTGCTGCTGCTGCTGCTGTTGCTGCTGCCACCACTGATGGTGACGCTACTGGTAAGAGCTTCTGCATCGGAGGCCCCCCTTGTTGTGGGTCTGCCACTCAAGGAAGCCGTTCGCGTGATTGTGGGCGCTCGGCCGTAAGTAGGAGGTGACCCCCCAGCACCCGCAACCGCTGCAGCTACTGCAGCAACAGCGGACGCAGCAGCCTCCCGCATGGGAGACTTTGCCTGTTGTAGGAAGGGGTCGGCAAGCAGCTGCTGCGCCGAGGGGCGGCGCGCCGGGTCGCGAGCAAGGCACCTCTTCAGGAACTTG
This sequence comes from Penium margaritaceum, assembly GCA_023375785.1. Lineage (NCBI taxonomy): Eukaryota > Viridiplantae > Streptophyta > Zygnematophyceae > Desmidiales > Peniaceae > Penium > Penium margaritaceum. The sequence continues at coordinate 116,379 of SZWC01003666.1, read as the reverse complement.
GCACAAGCGTCCGACACATCGTCGGGAATCTCTGGGATGCTGTCTGTACGGCCGACCCGCTCCAGCACCAAGTCCGGACCCTCCGTCTCCAGCAGTTCCGCCCAGGGCGCTTGCCCAGTGAGCATTTCGATGAGCGTGCAGCCGAAGGACCAGATGTCCGAGCACGCGTCCTGGTCCTCCTGCCGGATGACCTCAGGCGCCATCCACTGGTACGAGCCCTGCAACCGCTGCTTGCGCGCGATGCGCTGCGGCGCGTCGCCCGAGCGGATGGACAGCCCGAAGGAGCACAGCTTCGGCTGCCCCGTGGCGCTGTTGATGAGCACGTTGGCGGCTTTCACGTCGCAGTGAACTACGCGCCGCGCATGCACGTCGCGCAGCCCCTCCAGCAGCCCCCGCGCGTACCGCCGCGCCAGGGTCTCCGGAAGGCGCCCGCCAAAGCTCGCCATCAGGTCCGACAACGAGCCGCCCGACACATGCTCCAGCAGCACATTGCGCGTCCGACACTTGGAGCCGCTGCCGGAGCCGGCCGGGCAGGCCGCGCCGCCGCTCGCGGACCCCGCGTCGGACGCAGCTCCTGGCGCATCCTCCTCCGTCCAGTCCGCCCCNGGGGAGAGTGAGGAGACAGTTCCTCCGGCTGCTTTGCCCCCACACCACTTCCCGCCGTGCAGCTGCGTGCGCGCGGGAAGCGCGCTGCGCCATTGAAGGGAGAGGGGGGCGAGGCGCCAGCAGCAGAGTCTCCGCCGGCGGCGGGGGCGAGAGGGGCGGGTGAGTGGGAGGGGGACGGCTGAGAGGCGGCATTGGAGGAGGGGGACGGTTTGGGGACGGGAAGGCTCGAGGTTCGGGACAGATCCACCCTACGCATGGGCGCGCCCTGTGCTCGCGCCACGTCGACCGACATGGATGGCAGGCGGGCACCAGATAGCTGCAGCGGTAGGGGGCTGTCGCTGCCGCAAAAGGAGGTGACTTCAGTGGGCAGGGGAAGGCGGCAGGAGGGAGTGGGTGGTGGGGTGGGGAAAGAGAGGGAGAGGAAGGGTCAAAGTTGGAAAAGCGGGTAGGGTCCGCGAGAAAGGAAACGTGGTGGTTGGAGGGCGAGTACAACCCAGAGCTGTCTCACTCCCTTGTGCTCGATGATTACATTGAAGGAGAGGCACGGGTTGAGGGCAGGTTGGAGCGGTGGAAGGCTGACAGCGGACCGCCAGAGACGTGAGGAATGCAGGCAGGCCGGCACACCCACGCCACACGACTTCTGCAAGTGGCCCGCTCCTAGGTGAGGCCCGTGAGGAGCTCCACCGCGTTGGCGGTGGCTTGCCCGAGGCGGCGGTAGCGACCGCGCCAACGCGGAGCACGTGACGGATGAACTGGAATCTCTCTGCCTCCCAGGTAGCACCAACCTGTGCGTTGGCTTCCGTCGTTGGCAACGAATGTTTTGTTTCGAAAGCACGTAGAAGAGCAGGCGAGAATGAATGCCGAATGGTCAGAGCGGGGGATAGCGCTCAGCCACTACAAGACAAACGTATTGCCCTATTCTCCCTGGTGAGCGATGTTTGTGATGTTTCAATCTGGCCTTATGATTTTTGGCCTACTCCATAGATGTTCAAACATCAACCTTCTCTTCAACAGTCAAGTTTTTGGCATTTCGAGCCAGGGCCTCTCATTGACAAAGCCCGAGGCAGGACTAGCAAACTCTTTAAATCTCTCGATCCCCAGTATTGAGAGTGCACCTCTACTCCGAGCAAGCACACGTTACCTTAATTAACATCGCGTTTCTTTCAACGAACGATGACCTCAATGAAGTATGTGACGCAAGTTAAGCCAAGATAATGCATCAACATGCGTTTCCCTTGCTCGCCTCAATGGCGCCAAACTTTTGGCGCTATATTGAATCGGAACTGCGGTGAGTGGCTGGCACCAAGGTCGCCTACTGCTGGAGTTCTCGGATAGCCCGCGCTTAGCGAAGGTGTATAACGGGACTGTTACGTTCGCGATTAACTTCATTGCCTTGTCCTCTTCAGATTGCAGAACTCTGGGCGAGCCTGGGAACGCACGAATAGGCAGCGACAATTCACGCCGCTCAACTTTGCCTTCTCACGCACCCCGAAGTGTCTTGTAAATTGCGGGTTGGCAGATTTGAGCAGTGTTTGGAGCCTTAAGGCCGCCGATTCTGACACCTGAACTACATTTCGCAATCTAGCTGTAATTTGAATCCCGCGGAAAGTTTAATGCTGATGTCATCACTTGAGCGAGCTGCTCCACGCATGTTCACTCGTGCGTTCCCAGGCTCGCCCCCTTTGGCATGAGATGAATCGACCCATTCGCAACCTATTCAGCTATTTTAATGAGGTGAATCGAGCAGAAGAATGGCACGATCTGCTGGCCCACTTTTCTTCGGAGGAAGACCCCTACGCCTTTTGCTTGGAAGTATAGGACTAATCGGTAGGCCCTGACAAATGCGAATGGTTTCCTACGTCTACGTCAATACGCTGCACTCGTCTTGCCGGCCTGTGCGATAACCATTTCTCTTCACGGAGTCCAGCGAGATCATCTTTGTTAAATCCGAAACAGAACCCTTGTGCAGAGAACTTCTATACTGTAATGCGCCCGCCGAATCTCAAACACAGCTTGCCGCATGCCTTGCCACAGATTTGGCAGAAGTCTGTAATGGTTGGGAGATTACGACGATCGCCTTGCGATCGAGAATTTTCATTGCTTTTGAAGGACTTGCAGACCGCTCAAGCACGTAAGCACCGTGGCTGGATTGTTGTGAGTGGGGACATCCATTCCACCCACCCACATTCATGACGTCATTTTCTGGGTCCCTGGAAATCTCGTCCTGGCAAAGTGTATTGAAAACGTCATTCCCACCGACATCTAACTCACCGACGCCCGCCACTGTCCGCTAAAGTCGTCGGAACAGTTATCTTTTTGTTTCGTGAAAAACAATTTTACACATCTTTGTCCAAGGTCAAAAAGTCCAACAGCTCCGAACGCCTCGCTTCACGCGTCTAATGTTGCGTACAGACCAGGAGATATGGTCGAAAAGTTTTCGAACCACAAAACATAACGTCCCCCCCAAATTTTATGTCCTTCACGTACTTTCGCGACGTCCACCCTCACCCATCCACGACACTGGTGGGTGGAGAAGTACGTGTGTGGGTGGAATCGCAGTTCCCACTAACAATCGGGCCACGGCCGAGCCGGACGAAGGTACGAATGTTGCAATATACAAATCGGGAAGAATTCGTCACCTTCCAGATTGCGGGAAATCATTCACAACGGATTCAGCGCCGTTCAGATGTGTGGGATTGTCAAGACACGATGACGACCTCTAGCTGACAAACTCACTAACCTTACTGCAGGCACGTGTGTGGCTGTAGAAGCCTAGAACGAAGATACATCATGAAAGGATCATTCATCCGCACAGACGTCGACTTCTCATTCCAACGAATTCGTTGTCATCAAAGCTGGCAAAGGTTGAGTATGCCAGCTTCTGTCCGTTAGAAATAGACACCCCTCGGTCGTGTCCATGACTCGCACCAGCAATTTAATGCTGCGCCGCGTGGCATGAGGTCGCCGTCAATGTCGCTCGAGTTGGCACGTCTAACCTTCTCCTTTGGTGAACACTTAACAAGCCTTTTGCGCGTGGTCGAACTGACTTGGTCGTAAATGGTTTTTTTCATCGAGGGCAGTTAGACCTCGAGGCCCTGGTTACGAGTATGGTATGATAAGGCGGCCCATTTCCTACAAACATCAACCGTGGGGATTTGACGGCTGATTTCATGAACCGTGGAGCCATGTTACGCAAAAAGGAACGTAAATGATACACGGGTAGAAATTTGAAGGTAAAACACGATTTAGAATTTGGGATACTTGAGCAATTCATAATTAGCGGTAAGTGTACTTCGATGATAAGTGTAAAAATGATTGAACATATCTATTAAGTTTTTGAGTTACGAATGAAGCATACTCGGGGTCGTTGGGTCAAATGTCGGGTGGCGCGTGCCAAGTCAAGTCGTAAATGGTCAGATTCAAGAAGGTTCGCCGAAAAGTAAGGAGTCTTTGAGAATGGACCGTGAAGATGCGCAATGCATCCTTCTAAATCCAGATTCTTCGATATGCTTCAAGAATTCGACTGAAATTTCGTGATACTTCTCTTCCTAGGTTTGCGAGAGTGGTCAAAGGTGTTAGAAGATTCGACAATGTCCACTAGGGGCGGGGCAATTGGCTGATTTGCCCTCGGCCGTCGGAGTGAATATCGCGGTCCTTGCGATGTGATGGGCAGTTTGCGTAGAAACAGAAATGCCCAATCATGGACTACTGTACATCTGATTCGAAACACTTACCCCCACTTTTAGCCCTGACGTCTCGCCACGCGTACAGATGTGTCCCGGAGACGGCAGTAGTAGCCGTCAATGAGATGAACGAGGTTTCAATGATAATAATATTGTTTCCAGCTGTTATGTGCAACGTCGTAGCCGTGCCACTTGACAAGATGTTTAGTCATCTTGCCTCGTCGTCGATGGCCGAGGATGTTCTTGATGACGTTCTTCGTGTGTTCATCCACTAGGACGGGAGACAGAGGAGGGACATCCCTGCGAGGGAAGTTCTCTACAAGGTCTCGACAGGGCTTGAGTCTGCTGACATGGAACACTTGATGAACTTGCATAGTGTCGAGGAGTTCTGTACAGTGGAACCACAAGGGTTTGCATGCGCAAGATCTCAAACGGTCCCAACCATCGGGGTTTGAGCTTTGAACAGCCTGATCCTCGGAGTTTGATGTTCGCCGAGCTGAGGAGGACTCGATCGCCAGCAGCGAAGATGTCAGCGCTGCAATGTCGGTCAGCTGCTCGCTTCATCGACGCTTGTGTTTTCGCGAGGGTTTGTCGTGTTTCCTCTCAGATGGTGGTGAAGTCTCGGCGTTGAATGTCGACCGCAGGAATGCTGCTGCAATTGTGTAGTCTAGTTGGTGTGGCGGGAAGTTTGCCATACACCACTTCAACTGGAGTTTTTTCTGTTGCGGTGGGAACTGCCATGTTACATGCGATCTCGGCAATTAGGAGTTTCAGTGCCCAATCCGTCCCATTCCCTCACGCCACTTCCCTGACGCCACTGTGTCGCACACGACACTATGGACGGATAGGGAAAAATGGGGGAAAGAACGATAGCTTGTGTGTGTAGTTGAGGCAAAACAGTGAGCGGAGAAATTGGTCCTACAGGGTGGAACTGGTTACTCGATTCCACCCTTCTGCCGGTGAGAAGGAGCTCACCGGCACTCGCTCAAACAACCCCAAACACGCCCTCTTCGTGTCCAACTTGTCCACAAACCAAGTTTAGACCTAAAATATGTCTGTCTAAGCTATCACCTTGCTCACACGCAAGACTAATCTTGGTTACCAAACCACTTTAGTTCACGCACAAGGAAGTATAATCAGGACTGTCTCCAGACACGATACGAGTACTTTTGGGAGGGCAACTACCACGTGTAGTGAGTGTGGAAGTGTACCCGGTGGCCGTTTACAACCGCTCAGCAGCTGCGGAGCTTGAGTCTGCTCCCCCAGTCTTCCGTGCCCTCTGCCTCATCAAGAGTCTGCAAGGCAAGGGACGTGAGCTGAGAGGTCATAGTAAGCTGTATGTACAATATCACTCCCCCATGACCCCACGGCAAACAAGACCAGTGACGTAACAGAACTGATGCAGGTAAAAGCACAAACACAGTGATGGTGAATGACAACAGACGTAGCTCAAGAGCACAGGTCAATCCATAGTACAAGCAGGGTGCAATCCCACAAAACGCACAGTCGCAAGAAACTTTGTACGACTGATGGCCTTTGTTAGAAAATCAGCCTGCTGCGAGTCGCTGCCGACCCACACGACCTGAACCTCACCTCGATCCACTAGATCTCGGATATGATGGTACTCAACTTTGATGTGCTTCGTGTGTGCATGAAACACACCGGAGTTCTTCGTCATGGCCTTTGCGCTTTCGTTGTCACATCGCAGCACAACGGGGGGCATGGAGTGACGCAGTTCACGCAACAGACGAACTAACCATACACTTTCGGTTGCGCTAGCGCCCAAAGCTACATACATTGCTTCGGTGGTGCTGTGAGCGATGCAGTCTTGCTTGCCGCTATGCCACGAAACATCAGTTCCTACAATGAGGAAGATGTAGCGAATGCGACTCTTGCCGTATGGGCTCCATGCCTCTTCACTGTCTGTGTACTCGTCGAGAACCACAGAGGCCTGCCCACGGTAGTGAAGTCCAATTGGAGTGGTGGACACGACGTACCGAATGCACCAGAGGGCAACCTCCAAAACCCTCGTGCGCAGTGCCTGTGAGAACTACGCGAGAAGGTTGAAAGTGAAGGCTATGTCTGGCCATGTTGTCGAGGCCAGTTACATGAGCGAGCCAATGACTCGCAAGTATAGGGTCACGTCAGATCGGGTGAGGCGATCAGAAGGTCGTCAACGTAGACCAAGATGGCTTTGAGTGGCGTAGGAGTGTGGGAGACAAAGAGCGACAGGTCTGCCATGCTCTGAGCATAACCGGCTCATAGAAGCGTGCCTGTGATCTCCTTGTTCCCGCACCGGGGTGACTGCTTTACGCCGCACAGAGCCTTCCGCAGCCGCCACACACGACCACTGCCATCCTTGAAACCTGGGGTCTGAACCATGTAGATCTCTTTGTCTAGCTTCCCATGTAGAAATACGTTGTTGACGTCCATCTGGTGGAGTTCCCAATCGTGCCGTGCCACCTGGGACAGCAGGATTTAGGCCGTAGTCGTGCGCCCAACCGATGCGAAGGTCTCAGTGAAGTCGATCCCTTCCAGTTGAGAGAATCCCTTCGCAGTTAGTCACGCTTTGTAGTGGTCAACTGAGTTGTCCGACTTCAGGTTTTTCCGTAAGGCGCACTTGGCCTTAACGGCCTCCCGTCCTGGCGGCAGGTCTACAAGCTCGTACACCTCATGTTCATCGATGGCCGCCAGCTCAGCCTCACATGCCGCACGCCTGAGTACCAAATTGGCCCAGCGAGAGCCTGACGCAGTGTGCTGGGATCTGGTGTAACTCCCACCACACTGGGATCTGGGGCGGTAGAGGCTCCACCACGTGTGGCCAAGGCATAGGCCGTAGACGGAGGGCCAATAGTGACGGTGGACTCTGTGGAGTCGACTGCAAGTCGTCGCTCGTGAGCAATGAGCGCGAGTCCTGCATCGGAGCCAGGGTGAACTTCAGTGAGCCCCTGCGCGCTGAGACCTAGGACCCTCGTACCGGGATCCCTACTGCGAACGCTGCGAGTGGGACTTGGGCGGAGGCGCCCACCCTCACCTCGTCTGTATGCCTCTGGAGGCGATGCAACTTGGACAGGAGGTGGACACGCATCGGGCACTGACATGATTGGCGATGTGTCAGGTGCCAGGGCGTCGACTAGGGAGACGGAAGGGGGTGACGACACAACCAATTTGATTGGCCGTGCTGGCGACGCAAGTGGTGATGACATAGACGACATAGGGGCCTCTGCACGTGACGTAGGTGTGGACAACGCGGGCGGCGCTAGGGACTTAGCGGGTGACGTAGGCACTGGGGAAGCAGGAGGGGCTGGCGACATGGGTGCCGCAGGCGGGAGAGGCGGCGTAGGCAGCGGAGGTGGTAAAGACATTGCAGGCGAGATAGCTGGTGGGTGGGACTGACCAGTAGCATCCAGGGTGACCGGGGCTGCGGCATCGGTCAGTCCATCCTCCCCCGCGCGAGGGACCGTACCACACTCAGGAGAATGTGAGTGCGGGGTGTCACTAACCGGTAGGTCACGAAAGGAGAGGCGCTCAAAGAAGAGCGCGTCTCGAGACTCAACAATGCGCTGCCGACTGGGGTCCTAGAAGCGCAAGGCCTTGGAGCGTAAGGCCACGCCCACAAAAGCGCATACGCGACCGCGGGGGGAAAACTTGGTCCCTTGCTGTTCTGGTGTAAACCAGACGCAGACAAGAGATCCCCAGACACGCGCCAGCCGGAGGTCGGCACGGCGCCCATACCACAGTTGGTATGGGGTGTGTATGTTGGGGAGGGGGCCATGAGGGATCCGATTCCAGACCCATGGCATGTATGCCATGCCCTCAAAAGCGAATGCTTTTGGCATGCCGCTGTCCACCCGCATTGAGCGAACTGCATCTTCCATGGTGCGGTTCCAGCGCCCGGACACGCAATTTTGTTGGGGCATGGCGGGGGCGGAGTGGTTGTGAAACACACCCACTTCGGCAAAATACCGGTGTAGGTCCCCCATGAATTCACCACCCCGATCAGAGCGGAAATTTTGGAGGGTGTGGCGAGACTGGCGTTCAGCCATAACGAGCCATGTGTGCACGGCGAGCGCATCATCGCTCTTTAGGCGCAAACTGAAGACCCACCACATGCGAGTGAAGTTGTCCGTAATTGTCAGGACGTATCACCCTCTGTCATCCTGGAACTCCACGGGGAGGGGTCCAAGGAGAGTAGAGTGAACCAACTCAAGGGGCTTTAGACCCCGCGAGTCGGACAGAGGGTACGTGGCCTTGTGCATTTTACCTTGAGCAAACTGCAAGAAATCAGTTTTAGGCGGCGCCTCAAAGGACCCCGCGTCAAGACCATGCGTAGGTTGTGTGCAAATCAGACAATCAACAACATCCATATGTACATGACACAAGCGTCTGTGCAGTAGGCACTTGTGCTCAGGCGATAGAGTGCCCGTCACAAACACCCGCGCAGCGGAGGATATCGTGACGGTGGTGGCCATGGGGCAATCAAAGACGTGGTACAAGTCTACAACCGCCTTGCCACGAAGCATTACTTCAGCGGTTGCACAGAGAGAGACAGTGGTATCCTCACAATGAATGCGACGCTGAGACCCATCCACGTGCACGCACGTCCAGAGAATAGGCTGAGTTCTAGATCAGGCAAATACAACATGTTGGAGATGTAGAACGGCCCTGATGGCCCATGGAATTCCACCACACCCTCAGCCTGAACAGGCACCTCATGCCCAGCAGCCGTCCGCACAGACCGCAGAGAGCCAACAGGACCAGCACAATGAAATCACGGCGGCGACATGTCATGTGATGGGTGGCACCTGAATCTAGGATCCAGGTGGCATCCGTCACATGCTCTGGCAAAGTGACAGAACAGCATCCGATAGTGCACGCAGTAGACAGGGATTGCTCGGCAGATGACTACTAGGCTACGGAGGCGACATGTACTTGCAACGCATCGAGCCATGACAGGTCGTTGTGACCGGTGCAGGTTACAGCAAAAACAACAGACAAACCAGCATCATCACAAGCAGTTGATGACTACACAGGCTATTCAATGCACTGTGCTCCACCACCACCATCCTGACTACACGGTACGGACTCGACAGACCCGACTGTGAGACCCCTCGGCTTAGTCAATTCACTCGCACCTCCCTGGGTGGAAAGCTGTAGGAGCTGGCAAAGCTCAGCGATGTTGCAGGCCTGCCTCGCAAGCTGCTGCTCCAGAGGTGACGTGTCGCCGGCATCATCGACGGCTGCTCTTGTTGCTGATGTGGGTGCCACATCGGTCGCTGTAGTGGAATGCGCAGACGTGCACTCACGTTGTTCAAACGCCTTCTGTAGGCCTTGCACAATCTTCGTCCAGTTTTTGGGAAGCCTGCACTTAGTGTAGCAGTGAGCTCCTCCGCAATTGTAGCACTCCCACTATCGCCCATGAGTCGGCTTTGTAGTATCCTGTCCCTTGCCATCCTTGCCTCCCCGCCTATTGCTCCTTCCCTTTTTCCCCTACACTGCGGTAGCTGTACCAGTTGGTGCTGTAGTTGCCCTTGTCGGCTACGATGACTGGCAGGAGGAGGGGTGTATAATGCACGCTGCCTAGCCTGTTGTGATGGCTGGGGCTGACGCACCATGACGAGCATCATTCACTGCTCCAACTCCTACGATGTGCAGAAAGTGCTCAGTGGCCTAGGACAGGAGAAAGCCTCTGTCAGCCATCTCCTGAAGACTTTTGAGGCTGAAGTTGTCGAAGGCTTTTTCATTCTCGCGCCCAACGCCAGTGCGGATGGTGTTGAACGCCATGAGTTGTCCTGGCCCATTCTTTCCAAGAGCCCTATACAGCGGCATCGCCCGCCGCCAGTAGTCGGCCGGTGTCTCATGTGCACCTTGGTGCGGAGAGTTGAAGTCCGAGAGGCGTTGTGAGGTTGTGGCCATGGTCGTGCCTTTGAAGAGGGTGGTTTCCAGCTTCCATGCACCGCGGGGGTCCGCCCCACTTCCAGTGCCCGGATCACCAAGGAAGGGTTTGAAGTCGAGGGTGTACTCCTCTGGGACAGCCTTAAGGAGACTGTATGCAGCTCGAGCGGCGGTTGTCATCTGTTGGGGATCCGTAGTCTGATACGGACTGGTGTAGTAGGGATATACCCCCTCGCTGACTGCCCACATGCGGAATCGTTGCTCCCAGGTGGTGACATTGTCCTCCTACCGGTAGGCGGGAGGGTCGGTCTTGAACCACTTGGGAGGCTTTGCCATCGGTAGGGGTGCTGGGGCGGCTTGTTCGTGCGAAAGAGACAGGGGATCTTCCCGTAGTCCGAGACTCAGGCAGAGTAGCTGGTCCTCTAAGGAGGTTGTGACTGTGATGACCCTGAGTGTGTTGCTTGGGCCTGCGCCGCCGCTCGGTGCTGATCAGCGGGTCAAGAGGGTGTCAAGACGTTTTTCCAGCTATGCGAGACGAAGGTGCAGCATGCCTTCCTTGTCACTAGCGTCTGAGTCTGACTCGGGGAGGTTGTCGGATGGTTCAGGATCGCATGCCCCTAGAGCCGCATCGACGTCAGCTGCAACTGCACTCTCGACTGTCATCTTGCACTTTCGCATAACGTCACGGAGTAGCCGTTGTTGCTGCTCTTGCTGCTGCTGCTGTTGCTACTGCATCTGCTGTTACTACTGCTGCTGCTGCAGCTGCTGGTGCTGCTGTGGCTGGAACGCATCCCGAAACAGCTTGAACAGATCAGCCATTTGCTTGGCCATCTATTGAGTCTACTAAGCCTGTTGCTCACGCAGCTCATGCAGCTCACGCAGGCCATGTGCCAGTGAGCTTGGGCTCGGCGCGGGTTCGTCCCGCGTCACGACGGGTGTGCTGCCAGCCACGCCAGAGGCGTCAGCGCCAGCCACGCCAGAGTCGTCAGCGCCAGCATCCGTAGTGGAGCTGGTACTACCGACTCCAAGAGGTGCGTCCTTTGGCATGGAGCCTAGTGGAGTTCCGCATGAGCATTTTGCTGTCGGTGGTGCTGTTGTTGGGCTGTCGGGTGACAGCCGCTGCCGAAAGAAAATTTGGCAGAGTTTGCCCCGCCCCAGTGGGCGTGGGACTGATGTCAAGGCCTTTTTCAGCCTGGAAACCAGCAATAGACCCTCCCACGCTGCCGTTTTTTTTTGGCAATGTTTCCCCCACCCTAATGGGCGTGGGAAAAACTAGGAGAGGCTTCTTTCAGCCTGGAAACCGCCAATAGACCCTCCCATGCTGCGGAAAAAAATTCGGCATCGTTTCCGTCGCTCGAATGGGTGTGGGAAAACTGGAAGAGGCATTTTCAGCCTGGAAGTTGCAAATTGACCCCCCCCCCCACGATGCCAAAAAGTTTTTGCAGCGTTTCCCCTGCCCCAGTGGGCGTGGGAACTTTGGGAGGGGCAGTTGGGGACCACCGAGTGTACCTGAACCACCCCCACCCAGCCTAGGAGTAGAGGGGAACCCAGCAAGCAGGGGGGGAATACCAGAAAGTAGATCTTGATGGCAGGGTGTCGTTGTTGCTGCCGTCGCTGTTGCTGCTGCTGCTACTGATGTTGCTTTGTGCAGCAGACGTCACCACACCTGCGACTGATGCTCACTTACGCAGCCTATGGCTGCCATTGCTGCTTGCTGTTGCACGCCACCATCGCTGCAGCTGCTACTCCACGCAACTACAGCCGGTGTTGCGACTGGGCAACTGTCACGATAGCTGTGTAGCCGTCACTACGGCTGCTGCCCAATTCTTCAACTGCCAGCTGCGGTTGTCGCTCGCTTCTTCATACTGTCGTAGCTACAGCTGCGGCTGCTGCCCGCTTTCGCAGGTGCTCGTAGTAGTTGCGGCCCGCTGCTGTGCTGCCTCGCTGCTGCTGCCGCTGATCCATGCAGCCACCTTTGCGACTGCTGCTTCTGCTCGGCTGTTGCTGCCGCTGCTGCTCCGCGCAGCTGCTGCTTGGCTCAGCCGGTGATAGAGCTGCTGATCAGCGGGTCCTCCCAGGACCATACTACGTTCCTTTCACGCAACGTGATGAGCTTTAGCTCGTCGGCTTTGATACCAAAAGAGTCACACTTGATGCCCCTTCCCTCACGCCACTGTGTTGCACACGGCACTATAGATGGATAGGGGAAAACGGGGGGAAGAACGGCAGCTTGTGTGTGTAGTTTCAGTCAAAACAGTCAGCGGTGAAATTGGTCCTACGGTGTGGAGCTCGCTACTCGAGTCCACCCTTCGGCCGGCAAGAAGGAGCTCGCCGGCACTCGCTCAAACAACCCCAAAGACGCCCACTTTGTATCCCACTTGTCCACAAACCAAGTTTAGACCTAAACTATGTCTGTCTAAGCTATCACCTAGCTCACACGCAAGAGTAATCTAGGTTACCAAACCACTTTAGTTCACGCACAAGGAAATGTAATCTGGACTGTCTCGAGACACGATACGAGTACTTTTGGGAGGGCAACCACCACGTGTAGTGAGTGAGGAAGTGTACCCGGTGGCCGTTTACAACCGCTCAGCAGCTGCCGGGCTTGCGTCTGCTCCCCCAGTCTTCCGTGCCCTCCGCCTCATCAGGATTCTGCAAGGCAATGGACGTGAGCCGAGAGGTCACAATAAGCTACATGTATAATATCACCATGAAGTTGGCATAGTGTTCGTAGCAGTTGTTCAAGCGTCTGATTTGTCCGCTCGGTTTGCCTGTCGGTTCTTAGAACCTTCATAGAACCTTCCTAACTGCTTGCCACTTATCTGAGCGTCAGCGTTAAGTTAGTGTGTGATGACAGTCACAAGTCATGCACGAAACTGCAAGGGTTTGGGTAGGGACACGAACGGAGTGTCAAGTACCTCAAATTGAACATATGTTGCCCTCGTTGCCCGTTGTAGGAGCCCTACAACGACAACGTATCAATGAGCTACATCGTTGCTACTTCGTTGCATTGTAGGGCCAAAACACAACCCGGGTCACCAAAAAATGGTTTTTTTGGACACTTGGGGACCGTGATCAGGGACTTGGGTATTTTTAAAAAAATCGACACTTCAAGTTCGCGCTCGATGCCGCCGTGGTGCGAGCCTACTTTGACAGATAAGCCACAGCATTTGCTGCACAGTACCATGCAAGCAGGTGAGCATGCATGCATGATGCAGGTCAGCCATGCCTACCCAGCCATTGGTTGATTAACACGGCATCGGCGTGTCCTAATTCAGTGAACAAATAGCATGGACGTGTTCAACGTCCAGGTGTACAATCTGTCCACCAATAGACTTGATATTAGTTTCGGAGCTTTGATAACATGATAAAGGTATTACACACTAGACAAACCCACAATGACAACTAACCCATGGTTTAAAGAGTTCATACCTGGTCTGGAAATCAATTTTCCATCGTGAAAAGATCACAAGTGACATGATTAGGGGGAATCTCACATGAGGCGGAAAAGCTATTGGAGTCCAATAAAAACCGCGAGCCATTGGTTGTCGTTGTGTTTTCATAGTTATTGGCGTCTAATTAAAAACGTGAACCATTGGTTCACGGTTTCTTTTCACGGTTTGCGTATTTGTTTTCCATCCCGTGAAGAAATCAACGACCTTGTACCATCAAACTGAAACGAGAGCGGATGCGCACTGGTGCATGGGCCAAGCGCGCGAGAATCGCCCCAGTTTTTTGTAGCACATCGGTGGTAGTAACACGCTACCCTTCTGTTTGTCGCCTGGCGCGACACTTAGTGTCGCACCAGGATGGCGTCCCAACCGTCCGGGTCCTCCTCTCAGCTGTCAAGGGGTGCCTCCTCAGATGCTGGCACAATCCAGTCACCAGCTCCATCATCAGGTGTGACGAATGCCTCCTTTGACGCATCTCGGTGGAATCCACCTCGAAAACGCCAGTGCAGCGGAGAATACCTCACAAAGGAGCTCAGCAAGCACTGTGAGCCCATCCCCACGAAGACCAAGAAAGCCGGTTGGAGGTGCGGATCATGTGGCACCGTCAAGTCCGGGACGTGTGACCGCATCCGCGGTCATTTCAGCGGCGACAACCACAACATTGGGAAGTGCCCGTACCCACCACCCACAGCTCGAGACGCACTCGGGTTGGACCATGAGGCTGCCCCACCTGCTGGATGGAAACCTCAAAACGTCGAGCTCTACAAGGGACTTGGAGCAGATTGGGGAACAAAAGAAAAACCCGTAGCTTGGGTGAAGCTCTGGGAGAAGTAAGAGAGGGAGAGGGTAGCAGCAGCAGCTGAGGTCATGCTGGAGGCCGATAGTGACGACGACATGCCTACTCCGCGACAGTCCAACCGCAGTGACAGCCACACCACAGCCAGCCCTCTGAAATGGTCCCTATTTTCGACATCAAAAGAGCGTCCTCGTTCCGGCAGTCGAGCATGGATCAACACCTTGAGCGCGACCACAACGACAGGTGCCAGCTTGACACAGTCAAGCTGATGGCTATCCAAGCAGCACCAATATCCTTCTGCCGTGAATCAGTGTTGCTGGAGGTGGTGAAGTCTGCTCGCAGAACTACCTCTGGCTTCAGGCTCCCCAGCCGTACCAGAGTTGTCAAGGACCTGCTCCCGAAGCCGGATAGGGAGCTGGAGGAGCTTGATGCTCCGTTGAAGCAGGCGTGGGATATCTACGGGTGCTCCGTAGCCGTGGACGAGTGGTCTGACCGCCAGGTCAGACCCATTTACAACGCAATGGCCTGCAACGCCCAAGGGTCCGTCCACCTGTTTTCGCGAGATGCCAGTGGCCTCAGCCGAGACGCAGATCATACCGCCAGCATGATTGAAGCAGCCATCAACATCATGGGGGTTGGCAAAGTGGTGTCTGTCATTTGTAACAACACATCCACGAACAAAAAAGCATTCACCGATCTCAAGGAGAAGTACCCGAAGCTGTTTTCTCAAGGGTGCTGCGCGCAGAACATCGACCTTGTCATGAAGGACATTGCAAAGACCTACTGGGGTGCGGCCATCATTGGCCGATGCAAGAAGGTGGTGTCCTATGTGCGAAACAATGACTTGCCTCGCTCCTGGCTTCGTGAGCGGACTGGCGGTAAGATGCTTGTGCCACACTGTAAGACAAGGTTTGCCTCCACCTTTGAGATGGTTGACCGTCTGCTTGACCAGAAGGAGAACCTGGAGAAAATGGTGGATACAGATGTGTGGCAGCAGATGGGGATGAGGAGGGATGCGGGGTTCAAAACCAGGAAAAAGGAGGTGCGGCGGCTCATCCATCACCGTGTCTTCTGGGTTCAGGTACGCCAGCTCTGGGATCTTCTAGAGCCACTAGTGCGGGCATTGCAGGTGGCAGACAGAATGGGTGGTTCAACAGGTGAGATCTATGAAGGCCTTCTGGACTGTTCTGACAAGCTGCAAGTGCTGTGTGAGAAGAAGGGCAGGAAGCCATCCAAAGTGGCTAAGTCTCATGTGCAGTTTTCCCTGGCCAGACTGAACGCACGCTGGACAAAGGATATGTCATGTCCGCTTTATGCCGCAGCAAGACGCATGTATCCTGAGCACTTCGGTAATGATTTGTCACTATATTCTGCAACCATGCAAGCATGGCAAGCAGTGATGGATGCACTTGTGCCGGTTGAGAAGCATGATGACCTGCTGCATGAGATCTCAGCCTTCCAGAGAGGCCAAGTCATGGTGAACCCAGTCCCTTTGGTCACTGCATCGAAGAATGCAAAGGCTGTGGCTGCTGTGGCAAAGGTGCAGTGCAGGAGCATGACTCCGGTGGAATGGCACGTCAACTACACGCCCTGCATGCCCACGTTGTGTGACCTCGCTTTGAAGGTTTTGTCTCAACCATGTTCATCTTCTGAATGTGAGAGAGTGTTTTCCACACATGAGCTTGTGCACACTGCACGTAGGAACTGCTTGTTGGTGTCAACGTTGGAGATGCTCGTCCGCTGCAACGTGAGGTTGCACAAGCACTATGGCAAGAGCGGCGGGCGAGTAGCAAGGCAGCAAATGATGGCAGCAGAAGGAGGAGCAGAGCCAGAAGCAGATGATGGAGATGTCAGTGAAGAAGATGGGGAGATCGTGGAGGATGGAGAGGAGGTGGAGCTCCTGAATGTGGGTGAAGAGGGCAGCAGTGATAGTGGGGAGGGGGAGGATGAAGAGGATGACTTCAACACAGCAGAGGGAGATGATGATGTCGTAGAAGTACAAGCAAACATCCGTGTTCTTGTAGACACGCCCATGCTGCCACATGCTTGCCGTGTACGCATGCGGCAAGAGACCCCTACCCCGGCTTTTGGCAGCAGGCAGAGCACCCACAGCCAGACAGCACGTGCAGCAGCTGCTGGGGCAGATGCAACAATAGCAGCAGCAGCTGCTGGAACTTCCCAACTTGCAACAACACCTGCAACTCCAACACCCGCCGCAGAGACCATGTATGCAGCTCAAGCAACACCTGTAGCAGAAGGCACACATGGCACAGATGCAATAGCAGCAACGCCTTCTACTCCAGCAGATGAGGGAGGTGCAGAGGCGGCCACCAACACTGGCACTGAGAATGCAGCTCTCGGTAGTGGCAATGCCACTGCTCGTGCCTCTGGCACAAAACGCCTTGGTTCAGTGGACAGGGCAGCTAAACGTGGTCGTGGAAGGAAGTAGACATCGTGTTCTTTCTATGTGAATCAAGAATTCCATTGTTCTCTTTCACCTTGACATTGCCCATTGTGTTTGGGTTTTCTTTTTTTGTTCAGCAAACAGTTCAGTGCAATGCTTAAAACCTAAGTGTTACATTGTCTGTGAATGAAACCTGTACAGCTCATAATGCAAATCCAGGAACAAATCTGAGTGTATTATCATTTGCATCAAATAAGTGATCAAAATGTTAATAGTATGTGAATACTCTAGTGAGATGTTCTAAGGGCTGCTCACAGACTAACATCCATATTACGTTGAACAAGTTTTGCTACGAAAAATGGGCATATGTTGGTGTTTGTAGCTTTGGTCCCCTCATTTCAGCTCTAGTTGCAGTGTACCCACCTCGATGCCCTGGAAATGGACTACATCGTTGTTCGTTGTGAACATCGTTGTAGCGTTGTTCGTGGGACATAGGACAACATTGAATTGAATATAACTGCAGAGAGAGATGACAACTAGCAAGCACACAACATAAACAGCTGCCGTAGTGTGGTGCACGATGGGTGACACACGCGACAATGTTAGTTTGTCGTGAAACCGGCCAAAAACCATTGTTTTGGCCGTAACTCCGTGCACAAGTATCCAAATGCAACACCATCTAAACCTATAGATGCAAAATGGCAAGCCGGACGCTACGATTGGTCACACGCAGAAACCTGGCATCGAACGATGGACATACAATGAAAAACATGCAAATCAGGCTCAAGAGCCATTCCACCAAGAAAACTCTAGCGTCTACAAAAAACCCGCAGAGCACCCCAGCAAGCACCCAGGATGTCGTGGCAGCTATTTGGCAGCTGCTGGTGGATGGAGAAACCACTCGTTGGTGCTACAGCGCTAACTGTGGCCTCATAAGGGATCATGTTGCCGTGCTCTCTAGTATTACTGCTCCACACCATCAGTGTGGGGTACAAGGGTAATCGCCATGGTCGTCGCTTGTGACGGGTGGAAGCCACACAAACCAACACTTCCCCTGGCTGACACAACCACCACCACAACGATGAGTGAGGGACTACACTCACTGTCTTTCATAAATACCAACCACAATACAAGGTCTCCTCGTGACATTGGTGGAACTCACCAAGTGCCCGGGTCTCGACCGTGCAAGACATAAATCACACACCCATGTGCTAAACATCACACAAGAGGTACGCAGCAACAATGTCTCCTCATGACCCTGGAACATGTCTCCGGAGTCTGGGTCTCGACCACACCTCATTGCATGCATGAAGCATACACAACATATGGAGGCAATGGGTCTCCATGTCACACCGGTAGAACTAACCAGGTGCGTAGGTCTCGACCAGCATAACCTCACCCAGAGCATCGTGCCACACCCCGGGTAATCTGGCTGTCCTCATAATGGTGTAAGGCTAAAGCCCACACACCAGCACTCCCCTTGGGCTGGAGACGCTCATAGCATGAGAAAAGCTGATGGCTGATGCCAACACAATCCTTGTGGAGGGAGCACAACTCCCCCATGGCCATATACCCCTGCATAGCAATAGCAAGGGTGACGAGGATGCTGGTGGGATGTCCTCGCAGAGAGCCTCACCCTGGAGTGTTGTTGTCGCTGTCGTAGTCATCACTGCTGCCATCACCTTCTGATGTGACTGGTGCATTGCCGAGGGCCTCCTCCAAAACAATCACCTAGTGTATGGCCTCCAAATGTTGAGCTGCACATCGCTTTGTGGCCTCCGCAGCCTTGAGGCGCATGTGGAGCTCGACGAGCTGTGACGCGGCAGGCAATCGGCTGGCTGCATCTGTGGCACGTAGGCAGACAATCGTTGAACAAAGCTGACGGTGGAACTCGATCTTGTGCGCGTCGACACAAGCCACAACCTCTTGGAGCCTCGCCGCCTCACTGCATAGGAAGGAGTGGAGCTGAGCCTCCTCGCTGCACAAGTCAACTTCCTCTATGTCAGTCGTCGAGTCAAGTGCCGCTTGGTCACTAGCTCCTGGCAGGGCGCCGACACCAGACAATGCGTAGGTATCTGTAGGAGGTGCTGTTGTGGAGGTACCGGCTGTTACTGACACACCTATCACTTGCCATCGACTGCTGGTCGAACATTGGGATCCATTGGTAAATCTGCCATAACCGCATTATCGTCGTCATCGGGAGCCAGTACAAAAACTAGGGCTCCTCCCAACCCCTGATGTGTAAGCAATCGTCTGCTTGCTGCTGAATGTATGCCCTTTCCCGACCTGCATTTTGTAGAGACATCTCGGCAGCCTCAAGACGTGTTTGCACATCCTCCACACACTCCTCGACAGCCCATCGCTGGAACATTCGTAGTGTAACAACGACTACTGGCCTCCCGGAGCTCGACCATGAGACCATGCACGTGCGCCCCCGCTCGTGCCACCACTGCCTCCTGCTTGATGACCGCGGAGCATAGGCGCTTGGGTACAGGAAGAGTAGCTTGGAAATGTGTAGCTGTGTCATTGGCTAGAACCGCCATGGTGTCAGCAACATTGGTCACGGCAGCGATGAGCCGGAGGTCCACAGCTTGCTCTGCATCCTCCATGGGAGCCACACCTGTAGGGGTGACTGGTGCAAGCTCATCTGCTACTTCCGACCTGTCACACACGCGGACGTTTGCTATCACCAAGGGGCCATCGCGTACTCGTGCCACGGCTACTGCAAACATGGCAGCGCACTAGGCCTCTACATCTGCCTACGACTCTGCTTCTCACCACTCAACAACGGAGGACTGGTCCTCATAGAGGAAGTCTGCCTCCCCTGGCGGTCCATCACCTGCTCTTGCTGCCCAACACTATTTGCCACAACCCATGGGCGTCTACTGTGCATTAAGCATCAGTATTTGTATCACTTGCTCCTATTGCTGCTGCTTCTGGCACCATGGCAGCTATCTCGAAACCAGCTAATACGGGAGCACACACATTGTCAGGTGTAACTCTTACATCGGCTGTCGTCAATTTATTTGCCAAGGCATCAATGATCACCATCTCCATCCCCGACTCTGACTTAGCATCGGACCAATCCTCCTCTGACGAAGAGTCTCCATCGGGGCAGACGCCTTTCCCTGCTGAACACTCACTAACTGAGCCTGCTATGTAATGTCATCCGCCCCAACCATCCTACGCTCCACAGCAGTTGCCTCACCAATGCCGAGCTCCACCACCGTCGTCAGCAGACAAGTCATCCCCCCCACGACTGACACCTCATCAAGAGCCGTGGAGACTTGGCAGACCAAGCCGAAGACAGGGGACGAGGGGGTCTCGTCACCTGTGACTCCTCCCACAATCGCATCTGATGGTGCTACCTGCGCGCGCTGTACAAGACGAGCAGCTCGCCGCCACGCACGATGAGTGCAAGCAAGAGCGGTACGGCCAAGGGCTGTGGGTCTGTCCGTCGGTATGATATTGACAGCCTCCAAAACGGAGCAAAGAGACGGATATAGACAAGAGATCTGGCGTACTAGCATCGTCAGAGTAAGGGATGCAGGATCGGAAGGGGGATGGAGATGAAGTGGTAGGTGACATCAGGGGCGGGATGGCAGCTTGCTCGGAAGTCACGGGGTCAAGGAGCTGTTGGACCATGCACTTGAGGTTCCGGACCTCCATGTGTACGGCGGCCACATCTCCACGCAGAAGCGCTGTGGCGTCACCCGGTGACGTATCCACCAAAGGAGGAGGTGGAGAGGATCGTACCTAAGGGGGATGCCACCCAAGAGGGCGCTGTCAACACTGGCGCCAGCCATGCTACCTTTCTCGTTAGTAGTAGCACGGAAACCCTAAAGACAAGTGGGGTGCATGCCACGGCTGCATCGGTCATTGTGCCTGTGGCGGCTGCCACGGCTGAGGCTCAGGTGCAGACCACGGCATCGGCAATGCCCATAGCCATACTGCGTTGCTCATGTCGAGAGCTTAGCGTGGCTGATAATCCTACAGACTCGATCCTGGTGGTGCAAAGTACCCTGTAGATTGCAACGTCTCGTAGCCGGGCTGCGATGTCGTGAATCTCGACCAAACCCTTAGCCGTAGTGTGTTGCTACAATGTTGCACTACCGCCACACCGTGGCGATGATGCAACCATCGCAGCGTGCGACCTCAAGTCGCCTTCGGTGCTGCAGATGTTGCACTGGGTGCCGTTGTCAGCCGACTGCTCTGGCCTCAAGCCACCTTCACTGCTGTTGTTACTGATGCACCTCTCGTGGCGGTTGCTACTACAGCGGTTCCCGTCGTCAGCCGATGGTGGTGGCCTCAAGCCATAACAAAAGGTAAAACAATAAAAAAGAATAAAAAACTCACTTCCCAAAAGCAAAGGAGGTACCCCTTTTTTTTGTAGCCACTGATCACTTTGGTGCCAGTTCAGTGCCCCTACTTGGGGTTTCCTAGAGGGCCCCCATTAGGTTACTCCTCTCACCCCCTTTTTTTCCACTCACTGGCTCGACTCCTCGCCTCAAGCAAGCTCGCTTGCCGAGCGAGGTCACTGGGCAAGCCCGCCGATCGGCGAGCTCGCTACAAGCAAACAACTTCCTACTACTTGCTTGCAGTGCAAAGCTGCAATGCAAAACATGCAAATCAGGCTCAAGAGCCACTCCACCGAGAAAATTCTAGCGTCTGCAAAAAAACTGTAAAGTACCTCGGCAAGTACCCAGGATGTCGTGGCAGCTGTTTGGCAGCTGTTGGTGGATGGAGCCACTTTGGAGCTCCGGCGCCAGCTGCGGTCTCATCAGGGATCATGTTATTGTGCTCTCCAGTACCGCTCCTCTGACGCTTGTGGAGGGTATATGGGTAATCACCATGTTCGTCGCTGGTGATGGGTGGAAGCCACACAAAACAACACTCCCCCTGGCTGACACAGCCGTCACCACAGCGACAAGTGAAGAACAAAACTCACTGTCTACTGTAAACACCAACTACAATACAAGGTCTCCTCGTGACAGGGGTGTAACTCACCAAGTGCCCGGGTCTTGACCGTGCAAGACATAAATTACACACTCATGTGCCAAACATCACACAAGAGGTACAAAGCAACAAGGTCTCCTCATGACCCTTGGACATGTCTCCGGGGTCTAGGACTCGACCACACCTGATCTCGTGCATGGAGCATACATAACATAGGGAGGCAATGTGTCTCCAGGTCACACCGGTAGAACTCACCGGGTGTGCGGGTCTCGACGAGAATAACCTCAACGAGAGCATCATGCCAAACCCCAAGTAACCTCGCTATCCTTATGATGGTGTCAGGCCAAAGCCAACACACCAACAGGTTCGAGGATGAAACGCCGTTGAAAGTTGAATTCTATTTCTGTAGCGAGTCATCAGTTCGTGCCAAAAATGGCTGGTGAATCGACCGTCTCTGTTGCTCGTGATGGTTCTCGGTACACCTTGTAGCCATACGCTGTTGTTTAGGAAAAGTCGTGCTGTTCCTTTGGTGGTGACGGTGGTCATTGTTGGAATGTAGTGGGACATTTTAGAAGACCTGTTGACGACCACGAGGATGGCGTCGTATCCTTCAGGCGTGACTCGTAGTCCGGTGATGAAGTCCATGGAGATGTCTGCCTATGGGTCCGTTGGAACAAGAAGCGACTATAGAAGTCAAGGTGGCCTCATGCGATGAGATTTCTGTTGCTGACAGGTGTCGTAATTTTTGCAGAAGTTGAGCACATCGGAATGCATCTTGTCCCACTAGTAGTTATTCACCAGTTTCTTCAACATCTTGTCCTCTCTGAAGTGTCCACCTGGACCGGTGTCGTGGCATTATTTGAGCAGCATTCGACGAAGTTCGTCGTTTGGAGAAATGACCACTTGGCGAGTGAAGCAACGTCGCCATTAGGGTGTGTCCAACCAGAAATTTGTTAAATCATAGCTGCCGTGCTAGTCGTAGCCTCATGTGAAAAATCGCTCGAGGTACGGGTGTTGCTATAGTTGTAGAGTTGCCACGTTGGTCATTAAATCTGGTCGGCGGCTGAGTGCGTCCGCCGGGTTGATTTTTCCTGGCCGGTTCTCGATTTCGCAGTCAAACCCAGACTCAAGGAACTTCATCTATCGCATTTGACGCAGGCTGAGATTCGGATGCGTCTTCAAGTACTCTAATGCATGGTGGTTGGTGCGCACGATGCACCGGCAACCCTCCAAATAGCATCGGTACGTCTTGAACGCGTGCACGACCGCCAATATCTCTTTTTTGTGGACCGCATGGTTGAGTTCCGTCCTCACAGCTCTCGAGACATGCAGGTGGCTGGTTATTTGCCGCTGCCGTGGTCTTGCAGAAGAATTGCGCTGATGGCTCGGTCTGATGCATCCGTAGCCATGACGTAGTTGACCATTGGATCGGCTAATCGTAGGGTTGGTGCCAAGGTCAGAGCATTCCGCAAAGCGGTGAATGCTTCTTGTTTGCTGTCTTCTCACTACCACTTGTTTTCTTTTTGAGTGAGTTCGGAAAGAGGCGCTCACACTCAGGCGTAGTCCCGTACGAATCATCGGTAGTAATTGTAGAATCCAAGAAGAACATGGATTTCTCGAACATTGGTCAGCGTCGGCCAATCAGCAACTGCTGCCACTTTTTTCGGATCCATTGTGATCCATTTGCAATTGATGACGTGACCCAAAACTCAATCATTCAATGACCAAAGTTGCATTTCAAGAGTTTTCCAAAACATTTATCTCTTTGTAAAACTTCGAGAAATCTTTGGAGATGTCCACCGTGCTCATGCGGGATGTGGCTATACACCAGTATGTCGTTGAGGTGTACCATGACAAAATCGTCGAGGTACAGACAAGAAATGTTGTTCATTGCCACCATGAACTTCACTAGGGCATTTTTTAGTCCAAACGGCATGACCGTGAACTCGAAGTGCCCATAGCCAGTTGGGAATGATGTTTTCTCGATGTCGGCGGCTGCCACGCGTGTCTGGTGGTATCCGATGCGTAAGCCAATTTTGCTGAGAATTCGGGCTCCTCGGAGTTGTTCGAAAAGTTCATCAGCTCGAGGGAGCGGGTAGTGGTTCTTGATGGTAGCGTCGTTCAAAGCCTGGTAATCCACGCACATCCGCATCTAACTAGTTTTCCTGTTTATGAATATTACTGGTGCGGCGTATGGCAATGTGGATGGGCGGATGAACCCCTGATCATCGAGCTGATTTTTCATCTCGGTCAGCTTGCGATCTCTCATAAGATAGGCCCCTTGGATGGCAGGTCTGCTACCCGGTTTTTGTTCGATGCGATGATCGATGTATCGCTAAGGAAGTGAGTTTTTTGGGGCTTCGTCGGGGAAGACATTCGCAAACTCCTCGATGAGTGGTGTGAGTTATTTGGGTACCATCGCGAACTTCGTCGAGGCCGATGAGGCTGATGAGGCCAATGATGAGTCAGCTGCTACCACTTTCGTTTCTCCCATTGGCTCAAGATGTATGAGCACCGCACAAGCTCCTCATCGTAGACAGTGCTTGGCCACGTTGAGCGACATCGGCTGCACTGGTTGTCAAGTGTTGGCTTCCACGGCTTCTTTTGCTGCTTCCACCTCTGTTGCTTCCGCTATCGACTTCCGACTCGCACGCGGAAGTTGTCGTTTGGCACCGTCCATCTCCACGTTGACGTCGCCGCTGTTCCAATCGACTTGCGAATTGTGCCAGTGCTGGAAATCTCATCCAAGGATGATTTTGTGATCGCTCATTGGACAAGACCTCCAGACCGTTACATCCCAAAGATCTCCCACTTGTATTCATAGTGGTTCTCTGAGTCTCTGTATCTGTAGTCTCCCGTTGACGGTTTTTCTTTTAAACACCCCTGGTTAGGTCTGCAAACCTTACTTGCGAACCATGTCATTGCTTACAAAGCTGTATGAAGCTCCTCCATCCAATAGTGCCGGTACCATTCTGCAACTTTTGCATCCTCGAGGCTGAATGTTTAGCAGCATTGCCGGTTGGTCGTCCCCGTACCCCTCGTCAAAACTTGTGATCTTAGAAACCCTCTACGGTGATGTGGGCCGTTCAGATGGGCGATAGTTCAGTGCAAATTGTTCCTCATAGGCAAGATTTGCACCTTTTACTCCTTCCATTTGCCGTTTCTCGACTCACCTTGTTGCGACTTCCCCCCCTTTTGGCCTGCTACTACCTCCGACAATTGCGAGCGATGTGACCAAATCTTCCACAGTTGTAGCAGGTTTATGTGTCTCTCTGGTTGACGGCGTCCACTTCCACTGGAGTCGAGGAGTCCGCCTACTTGTTTTTCTCCATTTCCATAATGATTGTGGTTAGGAGGTCGCCAGCTGGAGGATTCCTTGACCTGAGCATTGTAATCGGCACTGTCGATCCTTTCTGCTACTACAATCATCCACGGCAAGTTGTTCTGGATGCCGAAATAGCGACTGCTTGCTGGATGTCTCGCTTGAGGCCCTTGTTGTAGTGAAAACAGAGTAGGTTGGGGGCGATGTTTGCTCCGGTGATAATCTCGTGGAATCTCTGTGTATACTCCGTCACACTGAACTGCTGACGTAGACGGTCGAGCTTGTACCATACATCAGAATCTTTGTTCAATCATCCAAAACGTGGGAGCATCGCGCACAAGAATTCATTCCAGTCGGTTGGTGGCATGAGCGCATGTTGGCATTGTGGGTTGATCTGCTCCAAGGGTAGAACGCCTTAGGTCAGTGATGTGAGACAAGCGCTGTGAGCCGCTGATGATGCTCCGCCTGTCTCCTGTTGCTGTTGGATGGTCTTTAGATTGGACCACCAAGTTAATACCGTGACACACAAAAGCGCGGCCGCGAGGTCAAGTTTCTTTTGATCATCGCTGACCCAAGCAGCGGTAAAGTACACATCCAAAATCGATAGCCACATCCAAACCGTTGGCCTTTTTGTGTGTGCAAGATCAAACGGTTCTGGTGGTGTCGGACAATTTTTGGGTTCGCTCGAGAGTTGAGAATTCCTCTCGACAAGCACCGCTTCATGCCCACTTGCGTTCCGAAGGGCCTCCATCGCGACATTAAGTTATGGGAGCAGGTGGTTGTTGATTCTTTCAAGTGCGGGGATCCTATTTGCCAGTTCCTTGTTGATCCGCTCCTGTCGTCCAGTGCCACGTGTTGTCCCTGCTGTGGTTTTCAAGGCTGTTGGTTGGGACGGCTGGTTCATTGCTGTTGGATCCGTGACCGGATTGTTTGTCGAGGCCGTAGGGTTAGCTCCAGCTGCCACAAAGCCTACCACGCCAGCCTTTGCTGCCGTTTCAGGATTCGCGTGCATTGGCATGTTCTGCTCCTCCATCGCCAAAGTCCTAGCCGAAGACCCGCTGATGGTCGTCGGGTGCACTTTCTCGCCTTGGGTAGTAGTCGCAAAGTCTCGACATGCAAGATG
This sequence comes from Penium margaritaceum, assembly GCA_023375785.1. Taxonomy (NCBI): domain Eukaryota; kingdom Viridiplantae; phylum Streptophyta; class Zygnematophyceae; order Desmidiales; family Peniaceae; genus Penium; species Penium margaritaceum. The sequence continues at coordinate 90,142 of SZWC01003666.1, read as the reverse complement.
CCCGTACGGCTTGTGCAAGGTAGTCCTCCAAAGGAGAAAAGTAGTCAGATGCCTCTCTAGCACCACTGCACTCTGATACCAAGAGTTTCGTCGAACGGAACGTAGATGATGCACAGGTAGAAGTTGCGAGGCAGAACACAATTTAGAGTTTAGGACACTTGAGCAATTCATAATTAGTGGTTAGTGTACTTTGATGAAAAGTGTCAAAATGATCAAACACATGAATACAAGTGTCGAGTTATGAGTAAAACATAGCCGTGGTCGTTGGGTCGAATGTCGGGTGACGCGTGTGTAGTTATGTCATGAGTGGTCGGATTCGAGAAGGTATGCCGAGAAGTCGGGGGTCTTTGAAAATCAACGGTGAAGATGCGCGATGCATCTTCATAAATCCAGATTTGTTGAGATGCGTCGAGAAGTCAACGAAAAGGTTGCGACACTTCTGTTCGTAGGTTCGTGAGAGTAGTCGAAGGTGTCAGAAGGTTAAAGAATATCCACAGGGGGCGGGGCATTTGGCCAGTTTTCCCTGGGCCGTCGGAGTGAATATCGCGGTTCTTACGACGAGATGGGCTGTTTGCATAATAACATAAATGCCCACTCGAGAAGATTAGGGACTCGTGTACGTCTGGTATGTAACAAGCCAGGCCGACAAAATATCACAAAAAAAATATCGTTTTGCATGCATCCCACTTGTCAGACTCGTAATGCAACCATGTCAAAGGTTGACACTTGCTGATGAGTCCATTATTCAAGTGTGTTGGGTTCTTCGACGCAGAGACCTATTGAATGATATGGTTTGTCGCATCACCTGAAGGATTTTGATTTGAAGCTTGAACATATTGCCTCAAATTTGTCCACAAATTCAATTGACCTTCACTACTTTTCTATGAAAGGTCATCATATTGGACTTATGATTAGCCGACCCATGCACTCGGCCGAGTCCTTATACCGGTGAGGAGACATCGACCGCATTAAAGCCAGAAATATTGGGTCGAGAGGCTTTCCGACGTGCCCTCTTGTTGTTCTCGGCCAAAATTCAGGCCCCCTTGCTTATGGATCTTGCCATGTTGGTGTTACGCTAGAACTCATGCTAATTCAGGGCCTCTGGGTCAATTGAACTTTGAATAAGGACATCTGAAAAAACTCAAAGACGACTAAGCAAATATGTAGACTACTCCAAAGATTCTATTTATGCTTTGTAAATAGTTCAATTTTGCAAAGCATAGTAATTTGGGAAAAACTTACCTGAAGTGATGTGTCTGCATCACGGATGCATTGTTCATGCCAGGTCAATGGGAGTTCAAGTGCAGAGATGGGCCTGAATTCAATACATTAGGGCTATGATGATTTTTCAATGTCCATCATGTATGATGCATTGAATCGTTGTTTATTCATGCTCACACCGACCAGAAAATGCGACCCTGATGCACACAAAGCGGTTTCTCAATCCAGGCAGATTCCTGGAAAGAGAGACATAGGTACGGGATCTACCAAACCTAAGGGAACATAGAGAGAGGCCTCGGCCATTCCCAACCCGTGAGGGTACACGGATCTAAATTGGTATCACCCGGCCATGTGTAGCAGTCACAAGGCTGATTATAGAAGTCTTTGCTTTTTTTTCGTAGCATAGTACATTACTTTGTGCCAAATGTGCTCCGCTGACGTGCCTTTCTTCTGCAGATGAAATTGTATTTGATGTCAAATGACTAGCATTTCACTCCTCGATCTAAGCAATCAAACGGCATCAAATCTGTGGAGTCAGGGCAGCAAATGGGCTTCCAATGTAAGGTTTATAGTTATTCAGAACGTCAGCAAAACTATACAATCGCGAATTGATTTTTGCTATCCACTTCATACTGTCTTGGAACCCTCAATCACTACAATATTCAGATTGTAGTGATTGAGGGTTCGATAACACAGAACGGCGCTTCACATCAATATTCTCTGTTTTGAATAATATAAAAAGAGGCTGCATCGATTTCACACTTGAAACCTCACAAATTCTTGGATGGAAAATCGGCTGAAGACATGCATGGGTTGCACGTGAAAGACATGATGACATGTGACAACAATGCGCGGTGGGCACCATTCTAATGTAGCCAGAGCATGTGCGAAGATGTGGCACTCATTGCTTTAGAATGGGGATGTAAGCTTTCATATCAGTTGTAAACATTAATGAAAAATGTTTCATTTCGTGGACACAAATTAAGAATGGTGCCATTTGAGATTTATTCAAGCCTCCTTATCTCACCACCATATTTCATCGTCGTCCATTCTCGAACACCTATGCAAAAATCACGGCATCCAGCGTAGGTCACCACCAAATGTCGATTCCGGCCGCTGATGTGTATAGGGATGTGGAACTTTGGGTGAAGACTGGTAGCAAAACCGGAATACTCCATGTAATTATCCCACCAATTACACCATGTTATGTTTGCATTAAAATTCAAAGACATGATTCCAAACTACTGATGATAACATTCTGCATGCGACAATGACATTACATTCGTGGGTCCTTCTCGTTCCATATCGCATTCATGTATACCTCTCTAATTTTTTTGTGTGTGGTATTTTTCAAGGATGATGAATGTGTGCTCAAGAGTGGAGCAAGTAACTTTCCGAGATGCACGCAGGGTATTTCTGTCATCACATCTGTGGTCAACTGCACGGATTCACGATTAGCTTTAGGATTTGGTCCATCTCGCATCCATGTATACCTCTTTTTGAGTAAGATTAGAAATATGGCCAACTGCTTGACCTCTTGTGCTTTGTTCCAAAAGGTTTTGCCACTTTTTTCCACTTTCCACAAAGGTTGACAGAACTCTTACAGAACAGCGTCAAAATGTAGTCACTGTTCTTCTCACTTCTTCAAGAAGATGCATTCGCATAGAAACACGTGGTGATGTTCTACAAACCTCAAAATATGTTAAGTTTTTATTATGAGCCGCTCACAACAAAGCATCGCACGCGTCTCTCATCTTTGTTGCTTCTTGTGGTCTGTTGGTCACCCATTTCACCTCTCATGCCCTCTTGTCTTGCTCTACATGCACACTATCCCGCACAGGAGCAGGAGATTGAGTGCAATGTCAGGGTTGGATTGATGCTACATAGATGGGTGCCATCCACGGTGAAGCTTGCACTCTTTGCCAGTAGGAGCACACACTCAAGATGTAGCCTATGATCAAGTGATCCTACTTTTCCATTATGCCCACTATTGGTTTTTCTCGTGGGAAGCTCTAGCCCGTCATGTGAATCATGGTAAAAGTGAGATTAACAAGGGTCTTGATAGGGAAACAAGCAACTAGTTTGGGGGGGGGG